>JAFEMH010006200.1:0-132114 GCA_022495995.1 Adenophora triphylla var. japonica | reverse complement strand
CTTAGACGTCGGGGGAGGCGTCGTATTGGCGACTCAAAGTACTATAAGCTTTGGTATGTAGTGAGCGTGTTAGAGCGAAGTCGGTCAAGTGGTCTTGGAAACGGGGCGTGTCGCGATTCTGCAGGACCCAGGTTGCCGTAGTAGCTATTCACGCCTTAGGAGTGCTTAGAAGCACAGGTCGACCCCTTTGGATGTGACGGGAGACAGCTTTGTTTGACTTCACGAGACTAGAAGTTGACCAATGTGACCCAGGGGAGAGGTCCTCTTTGCGGAGTCTTGCGAGGGGAGGAGATCAGAGCCGAAGCTTGCGGGCGAATGAAGCCACGAAGAAGCTACTTTTGGATTGTTTGACTCTACGGGGAGGACCCCGGATCTCGGGGCGAGAGACGCTTGAGATTGGTTCCACGTGGAGGCGAAAGAAGACTTCAGCAGCCGGGGACGAGGGAAAAGAAAAGGAAAAGAATGGCGAGGGGACAAGCGCGAGATGGCGCGGAGACTGACCTCTAGGTATCCATTCATTGCATTTCGAAAACATTATTAGTTAATATGTATTAAAATTTTGCATCTTTTAGCATGTTGTGAACTTGAGAGTAGACCGGAATTGCTTGAACTGCATAAAGAAAATGTTGTAGATTAGTGATTTGTGATTTACTTTTAAAAAACTTTGTCGAGAGTGCCCTTAAGATCTCTTGTTTGCCTTTAGCTTACATTTGTGCGAACTTTGTTGGCGTCAGTCCTTGGGCACTTACTACATTTGCATTTGCGGTTTGAAGCAGTCTAAATATAACACGGCAATGATCCCTTTTGCTTAGAGCTTTGTGCTTGGGTGAGAGGTTTGAGTGATCCCTGTGACAAGTCGTTTTGACGGTCTTTTCCGCGGCTTCCTTGCCTCTTTGTTGGCGTCGGAGCTCTTGACACTCTTTTTTGCTTGGCTTACGCTTGAACTCCTTTTGTTTTTTTATTTATTGTTTTTTTGTGTGAGCCCTTGCACTCGAGCTCTCTCTTTTTTTTTGGGACGCGTGAGGGCGAAGACCAGCCCTGGCTTGGAAAGCGAGAGCATGAGTCGATGCGTTTGATCTTTGAGTAGACCCTCGGATGTCCTTTGATGTTGCCGCCCGAAGTGCGTTTGACTTGGTCAAGTGAGCGGTTAGGCGTGTTCTTGAAAAGTGCGTAGCTTGATGGAGGTCTTGATTGACATTGAGCTTTTGACTTTTTGTGTATTTTTAGGCCAGGACCAATTAAGGTTGCCTACGTTCCCCCCGGACTAGAGGGCTGCGAGTGCAAGTAGTTCGAACACTACATGGAGTGCCAAGAGATGCACTGGAGTTGTTTCTTTGCTTTAGGCGAAGTATCTGCGAAGTTTGCTTTCAGATTATTTGGATTCATGAAGGAGGATTGCCGTCTTACGAGTGCAGTCGGCTTCATGGAGCCTCACGGAGAAAGATCTTTTGTACCACGAAGGGGCCGATCCATGTGGAGTTCCCATTTTCCCAGTGGGTTAGTTCGAGTGGGAGGCTTTTCTTTGAGTCTGAGATCGCCTTCCACGATGTCTCGGGACTTGACTTTCTTGTCGAAAGCTCTAGCCATCTGATTTGTGATAGAAGCTCGGACGTGTTCAGCAACTTTAGTCGAACAATCGCTTCGTCTAGCGAAACGATTACGTCAATGTCGGCGGAGCCATTCGGCTAAACAGTTGACGTCATTTTTCAGTATTACTCGGAAGTGAGGGAATTTCAATTGATGGGAAGGGCTGCTTCCTAAATCCCAGTATGCTCGGGGCAAATGGGGTTTCTCTCCGTAGGCATTACAGTGATGTGCGGTAGCCCCAAAGTGCAAGGTGCGGCTTCTCGGGCCCAAATCTCGTCCTCGGGTGAGGTGTGCATTTTCGGATGATCGCGTTCGGAGGTTTTGTTTCTTTGCTTCCACGGCGCCGTTTGTTTGTTGGCCGGTAGGGAGAAGATTTGTGGCGTGTGATCTTGCATTCGGCCGTGATCCCAGTCGAATTCCCGCTTCGAAGTGTGAGCCATTGTATGCGATATGACCTCATTTGGGATGCCGATATCGGCAGAGATGATGTTTTCCTTGAGGAAATGCACGTGACCTTCTTGGAGAATTGAGAATTACCTTGTAGGACTTGGCTTCGACCCATTTGGTGAAGTAGTCGATGGCTACTAAGATGAACTCGTGGCCAGATTCCGCCTGTGACGGGCGGAGCGATTTTCCCGATGACGTCAATTCCCCAAGTGGCAAATGGCCAAGGTGTAGTCATGCAAGAGAGATCGTGGGGAGGTAGATGATTGAGGTTGGAGAACCGTTGGCACTTGTCGCGGCCCGGACAAAGTGGATGCAATCCGCCTCATGGAGATCCAGTAGTAGCCCATCACGAGAATGATTTGCATCGGGGCTCGGCGTTCATGGGGGACCGCAAGCCCCATTGTGGACTTCGTTCATGAACTTGCGCTTCTTCTTGGGCGATGCGAGCGTAGGAGTGGCCCATGGTAGCGTTTCTTGTATAGCATGTCCCCGAGGATGACGAAGTGAGAGGCAAGGCGTTTTAGGGCCATGATGCTCTTGGTTTTGACCCCTCCTGTGTGTGGGTCTTCCTTGTTCATGAAGGTGATTTCCCCGTTCTTGAGGTATTGGAAAATGCGGTTTTGTCTCTTTGGAAATGGCGTCGGACTTGCGTCTCTTTGGCTCTTGATAATCTTGCAAATCGTCGTTGTGATTAAAACCTTCTCGGCAGCTTGGGCCCGGTTTTTCCCTCGTTTGACAACATGCTTAAATGTTTGCTTGATGCATTTATTTAATTAATGTGTTTGCCTTTTGTATAGATGAATTGTTATTAACTGTTTTGATTAGTTAATGTCATCATTTGTTAAAGATGCAATGAAATGATTTTTTAGGAAGGTCGGACCTTTTATTGAAAGCGTGAAGATTGTACATTGTTGATCAAAGATTCACAATCGTCGGGCGTAAAGCCGTCAAAAGACTCAAAAGATGTGAATACACAGACAACAAGACTCGAAGCTAGACTATAGGCGACGAGGGATTGGACCAGGCTTCATTACTCTCGGATGGCTGTAGCTCACAGGGAGTGGTCTTGGATTCGGTGGCCAATCTTCCCTTGGCATGAGTCCCGGAAAGTAGCTTGCATGCGGTTCGATTTCAAACCAGATTGCGGAGGTTTTTGGCTAGGGGTGTGCATGGTACGGTATGGTACGGTTTTTGGGTAAAACCGTACCATACCAAAGAACTTCGGTTTATTATATTTAATACCATACAGTTTCGGTTTTACACGGTTCGGTAATTCGGTAGTTCGGTTTGGTATAACATCGGTACGGTGTATTTTCGGTTTTTCTTGTGGCATAGAAAGACATAAAAAAAACTTGACTAAATCAAGTAAATGTACCATATACATGATATCAATCGATCAAAATTGATAGCAAAACCAAATCAGCATCACACATAACATCAAAATCAATAACTAATCCAAAATTTAAGTTGCCATCCAAGTATTTTGAAGGAACAAAAAAAAAGCCAAATGGGTGGCCAAAGAAATTTAATAGTTAAATTTGTAAAAAGAAAAGATTATATATATATATATATATATATATATATATATATATATATATATATATAAAACTAGAGTATTTTAATAAGAACGGATGCGGTACGGTATTTATTTTCGGTATATAAGCCAATTACCGTACCGTATCAAAAGTTCGGTTTTTTTCAAAAATAAAAACCATATAGGTCATTTTAATCGGTTTTTCGGTATTTTTGGTACGGTATTTTCGGTTCGGCACGGTTTTTCGGTATATTCGGTTTTCCTGCACACCCCTATTTTTGGCTGCTCCTCTGATGATGTCCCTCCATTAGTGTTGCCACCAGTCCTTGGGGGTTTTTGATGATAGAAGTCGCTGAGGGCTACTTCTAGGAGGGCGAAGCATTCGGCGATTCGGAGTTGATTCTTGCTGATGTTGATCACTTTCATAGAATCCGCCTTTATCTCGGGATCTTTGCTTGGACGACGTTTACAATGTCCGATTCGAGCGGGCATGCTATATCTCCTTCCCCGATTAAGCCTTGGAGGAGGTTGCGCCACCGTTCATCCGGGTCGGACAACGGAATGTTGAATTGAACTAAGCCGTGATGGCTGTCCCGTAAGATCCGAGAGTGTCGGCTAGAGGGTTGTCTTGTACGGGGATCGGTGATGAGCCGGTTGCAAGAGGGTTTTCGGCGAAGTAAGGGTCTACTCCTCGATCAATCTCCATTAGGGCATCCATCTCTTGATCCTCTCTCGAAGCATTCTTCATGCCGCATATGTCGAGTTGTCATCTGACCATGAGTTCTTCGATTTCCGGCTCGTCGCGGCTTAGAGCGTGGATGTAAGGATCCACTTCGTAGCGGGACAGGGTAGGAGAATCATCTCGGGGAAGAGTATTCGGTCATGTCGGGACCTTCTTCTCGGGTCATAGCTTGCTGGCCAAGCACTTGCCATTGCACCGCTTCCGCGGATCACTTCGATCGCTCCATTGGCATTGATGAATTTCACGCATTGGTGAAGAGTAGATGATCTTGCTTTCATCCGATGTATCCAAGGTCGTCCCAACAAAGCAGAGAAGGTTGGTTTTGATTTCCACGACTTGGAACTCTACCGAGGCTCCGGTTATGTACGTCGAATGGGATCCTTAAATTGATGACTCCTACGATTGGTCGTGCGGTGGAATCGTAGGCTCGGATTACCCGAGGTGAAGGCCTTATCGAGAACGGTCGATGCGGAGTCGTTTCGGTGTGCTCAAAGCGATGATGTTGACCGGGAGCCGTTATCAATCAAGACGTTCGGGAGGAAGAACATCTCTATTTTTATGAGGATGAGGAGGGCTTCGTTGTGCCGATTCTCACATATTGGCAAGTCATCGTCGTGAAGGCTAAACCGCTTCCCGTGCTACCGTTGGACTCGATCTTCTTCGGGGAACGTTCGATCCATCCATTTGTGTGCCTTGGCCGGGGCAAAGATCGTAGGAGACGGTTGCCCTTGGGCGTTCTTGTCGGAATTCCCTTGGCCACGAGATCTTTTGACTGCGGTTTCACGCTCCTGGGCCAGTCATAGCGGGATAAAGATGCCGACGGTTTCGGAAATTGCAGGGGTCCGCTCTCGCTTGGAGTTTCGTCAAAGGCTATTGAGTTTACCCCGTCGTTCGGGGAATGGATTTCCGATGGTATTGGGACCACGGGGCGTTCCAATTTTCCTCTCACCGAGCCTGGACCACCCGCTTGAGCACGAAGCAATTGTCGGTGGTGTGGCCGGGGTAGTTGTGGAAGGCGCAGTGCTTGCTCATATCCATGTTAGGTTTGGGAGTCTTTGGTTGGAAATTCTCGAGTGGTTTGAGAAGATTTCGTTTCACCAAAGCTTCAAATACTTGACCCAAGGGCATTTCAAGGTTATCTAAATGTTGGAACCGTGGGAAGCGAGGGGGATTGTTATTCTTTGGGGGGCTTGATCGCGGTTTCTTGGAGCTCCGTTACGAATGCGTGTCTTTGTTCGGCCGCTTCCTTTCCTTTGGTCGGGGCGGGGAGTTGAAGTTGCCAGGTTTGTTCGATAGCGGTAAGATGAGGCGGGTTCTGTTGCCTTTTGAAGACTCGTAGTCTTTTCGAACTTTGTCCGGCGTTGACCATGGCACGGAGATCGGATAGAAATGGTGGGCGATTAAGGTCCTCAAAGATGGCTTCGAGGCGAGAATGGAAGATGTCCATACGCTCTTCTTTGGAAAGTGGATCCATTATCTCGCTTAGCTTCCAGTTCCATCTTTTGTAGAACTCGCCCATTTGGTTCGTCATCCTTTTGTTCGGTGGCTTGGTGTCATGGCGGTTTGTCTCCCATTCAAGGTTGGCGCGGTACTTCTCCAGAAGATTTCACTAATCGATCCCATGTGGAGCGGTTTTACGCCTTCACATCGAGGAACCACCTTAGTGCCGTGGATTTGAGGAATGCCGAAAGTGATCTCGCCATCTCGCTGAGGGGTTGCCCCTTTGGCTCTCATACCCGGGACGTAGGTGTCGATGTGGGTTTTGGGCATTACGTCGTCAAACTTTTCCATTTAGGGCATCCCGAACTTTGGAGGGAGAGGGACCACTTTGTTCGGATCGCAGGCGGGAGGGAGTCCTTCCGAGAACTAGCTAGCTTGCCTTGCATGTCTTTCATTTGTTCGATCGCCCAAGCCATGTGAGGATCAGTATGTCACGAGGGTGGGTTCTGGATTTTCGGGGACAAAAACCGAAGATGGGGGTGGATCGTGATGGAATCGCCATTCGGGGAGTCTTAGGGAGGTAGTTGAGTGTATACCAACCCATACCCCAGGGTGTTGAAGTTGAGGCGTGATTGCCAGTCCGCTAGGGTTGTGTTTGGGAACCTGGGAAATGATTCGTTAGCCCCAATGGCGGACCGGCAGTGGAAAACTTGAGATGTCGGGATATCCGCTCGGGATGCCCGTCCCCGGTAAGCATGGGGACTTTTGATCGTGGTTGCGAGGCTCGTATAGAGGCAAAGGATTGAATCTGGGGATACCGAGATGCATTGGGATCCGCGGAGCAGCACGTATGTGTGCCGTTGGTACCGAGCTTGATGTGCAGAGCCGGAAACCGACCGTGCTGAGGCGGGCATGCCGGAGCCGCTGACCGACGCCCGAAGGGAGCTTCGAGCGAGAGCCGCTTAGCGTTGCTGGGATCTCGTAACTTGCTGAGGCGGAACTTGCCGATAGCTTTGAGAGACCGGGGAGCCGGTATGTCTTCGTCCTCTATGAGAACAAAGGTTACGTCGAGGTTGGGGAGCTGCTGCAAGCTGTTCCTCGAAGACGCAAGGTGTCTACGATCCAGCTTGCTGTTCCTCTTGGCGCTTCTTGATGGTTTCGAAGGCTCGCGTAACCTCCTCCATTGTCCTGGAGGTTCCTTAGTGGCGGGGTTCCGTTTCCCTCACTTTGTTATACGTTGATCCCGTCACGGGAGAGTAGCGGACGGTGCGAGGCCGATTGAACCGGAAGGGCTATCGGACCTTGTGACCTCGATGCATCGAAAAGGCGGCTCCGGGTATTCTCAACCACTCTCGGTCATTGGAGGGGGTGATGGGCAAGGTTTAGACACAGGAATGGCCTAACGGGATAAAAGGGGGAAAGCTGACGTGGCACGCGGTTTCCGTTTCTTTTATTTATGATTTTTTTTGTTGTTTTAATTTACTTAAAACAGTATTTTCTCAGAATCCTAGGTAGGTTGGAAAAGATTGCTCTTCTTTTTCGCAACTATGCTAGATCCTGGGTCAGTGGAGACCATCTGTGCGGCTATAAGTCCCTCGTTTTGCACCCGTATTTCGACATCCCAGGGTGGACCCCTGTGCGAGGGTCCTATAGTGCAAGCGGTTTCCACCGGCCTAAAAGAAAAATCGAACCTAAGGACCGAGCCTGTCATGTTCGTTTTGATGCGTTAGCCATGTGAATAGTGAACCAAGCCGGCCACTAAGTCAAGATCAGGTCAAGAGTTCGGCATGACCTCTCTTTACCTTGCTTGCGCAAGGGATCTGTGACGTTAGGCGTTGGCTGGGTCATATTGTCATGGCTGACGTATCAAAGGCGTGATGACATGGTGTCATGTGAGCATGGATGTATATCCGGGACGGAACATCGTCTGGGTGTAGCTTCGGAAATCAAGATCAGGTCAAGATTTTAGCATGACCTTTCATCGCTTTGCTTGCGCAAGGGATCTTGAGTACCGAGCCTTGACTCAGAAAAATGGCCGGCATGGTATATGTATCCAGGCTGTATGACACCTGACCGGGTAAAACCAACCGAGTCCGGACAGAGTGTGACTCAAGACTCAAACGTGCGGGGTTGACGCTTGGCTAGGATGGGATGTTTGGAATGATCCCGCGCGTCCCAAGAGGCCTAGGAAGACCAAACGGACTGCAACTGAGACCACTCCGGGTTGAGGGTTGTAGTGTGCAGTGTATCCGAGGCAGCAGTGCGAGTAGTGTGCGGTGTAACCGAGGCAGCAGTGCGAGTAGTGTGCGGTCTCTAAAATTCTTTTTCTGAGTAAAACAGAAGTTTTTGAAGAATTTTAAATGTATGCACAGATGTATATTGATGCATTTTTTTGTATTTTTATTTGTAAAATAAAAACGAAGCACGTGCACACACACACAACAGTCAAAGGAAGGGGTAAAATGAAAGTTTGACCCTCATAATCGTTTTAAAAATCTTTTGTTTTGTTTAAAAAGATTATAAAACAAAAAGTCCCCAGCGGAGTTGCCAACTGAAATTACCCGGATCCGAGAGGCTCGCGCCCCGGCATCTGGCATCTTTCGCGTTGGAGCGGTGTCTCGCCGTTTTGTTTTCGCATTCGTAGAGTCGCCACGCCGTTTTTATTAAGCCCAAAACATTGAAAAAGGGCATCAGTTTAAAGATAATTTTAAACTGTTTTTATGTGATGAGATTTTGAGTTCGGAGGTCAGATGACTCCTCGAGAAGAGAATATTAGAATATTAGAGCTCACCCGAGTCGCCTCGTAAAACGAGTCTTTCGGATACCCCTAATATCCTTTAAATGTTGTGTGTGTGTGTGTGTGCTTTTAAAAATGCATGCTGTATCGGATGTCTACATTGTATGCTATGTGTGGAGATGTATTGAAATAGTAATGGAAGGAAGCCTTACCAATGTTGGTTTGTGTCTGTCTTCCGCTGGGGAATAGTGTTTGAGGTCGGAGTAGTGTTTGAGGGAATCTGTGATGATGGTGAATATTTTGAAATCATGATGTCCCCTGAGCAATAAGGTCCGTACGGACCATCTTGACATGCAAAGAGGTCCGTACGGACCAACTCTGTAGGAGGGTAATCATTTTTTCCGGGATTTGAGGGAATATTGTGGACTTTAAGAGGATTCAGTAATTATTAAACCAAAGAGGTCCGTACGGACCATTATTGCTTTTCCAATTTTCTGAAAATTCCCAAAAGGTCCTTTTGTCCCTTTTTATCCCAGAAAGGCTCCTTCCTTGGTTTGGCTGGGGGTTTAGAGAGGGTTTTGAGTGAGAGGGGTCGTCGAGACTGCGTTGATGAGTCTGCGGTGCTTCCCGTGTGTTTGAAAGGGTGTGATCCAGATTGGGGTACTTACAATAATGAACATTAAAATGAAATAAAATACCTGTAGAACGTTGAGAAATCCTCCGCACTGTCTCGTGTGAGGGTCTGTCGCACTACATAACTCTCGATACAGGAAAGCAAGCGTAGCACTCCCCCAACTGTACTCCCTGACCCTAGAAACATCCCTAAGCAGCGGGAGATAACATAGCTTAACCTTGTTGTTCGTACGATCGTGCATGATCGTAGAACCCAAGGCAAGCAAGATATAAGCCCGTACGTACCGATCCACAATCTCCGGAGCAAGATCATCGTGGAGGTCACTAAAGTGTGTGAAACGCCAGTAATCCACCTGGAGCTTCGCATCGCTCCCATCTATATCACCGTCTGTGGACGGCCCCTAAATACTCCCCGACACTCACCCGCCACCTATATGTACCGGAAACCCATCATCGCAATAAAGATCCCCATCAATCGGCAACCCGCAAATCATGCCGATATCCTCGTAGGGTGATCGTCATCTCACCAACCGGGAGATGGAACGTATGGGTCTCCTGACGCCATCTCTCGATCAAGGCCTCCAAAGAATGCAAAATCGCATCGTATCCGGCCTATGTAGTGCACTCCACCGAATCCGCACTCGCCAGCTCTCAATAATGACAGAGCTAATACGCCCGGCAAGGCGGCACCATGACGAAAACGAGGGGACTAGAAACCGGCCACCCTGACCAAATATACCTAGCCCTATGGTCCGCATGGCGGGTCGAATGTATGTATCGATAGGCCCGGATCAATGAACGCTTCCATCTATTTATTTCAATATCAAGGTTGGTTATTGTTCTATAAGGCAAGAAAATAAATAAAAGAATACAAAAAATGTAATTACTAGAACGTGGCATTGTAATCCAAAGTTATTCCACACTTCCAAGAAGTGCCTGTGGGGAAGTTCTTGGTTTCCAGCCTATATACTAAGTAATACTTCAAAAGTAATCCTCATGCGTTTTTGAAAAAAAAGGATGCAGTTTTTTTTTATAAAAAAAGTTTGAACAATAAATCATATTTTAAGAATTTGGGGTAGACCTATCTGATTTAGGGTTTAGGGTTTGGGATATAAGTATATGAGATTAGGGATGTTGTTATAGGTATATTAATTTATATCCTATTTTGCTATCTCACTAATAATTCATATCCTATTATTTATACCTACAACGTCTTAATAATGTATACTTCTTAATTTTTATTTATCTTTTTAAAAAACAAAGGAGAAGGGATCCAAATTTGGGGTAGACCTATCTTATTAATGAATGGAAATACTTACTAAAGAAGTGCTAGCAAGATTACTAATGTGAAAGTTCACCCGATAGCTTTTCTTAAAAACATATCCAAATTTGGGTTCTTAATAACGGTTTCGGTTTCGGGTGCACATTAATTGAATTTGAGTATTTTTCTAAAACGATCCTACAATTAGGTTATATATGTTGATATGCCTACTTCTTGCTCATGCCTAGTTATCATCAACCAAGATGTGTTAATCGAATTCACTAAAAAAAATATCCTAAATTGCAAGTAAATTAATAAACATTACTATCTCATTTTTTCGGCACAACAAAACTAAATTTAATAACAAAAAAAAAAAATAGAGAGTAATTAAACAAACATTCATATTTTCGGATTAACAATGTCATCAAAAAAAATCAAAAAAAATCCTAAATTGTAAGTAAATAAATTATAAGTAAATAAATAATAAAAAAATTCGGATTAAAAAAACTAAATATAATAACAAATTCCCTTGATTGAATTATAAATTCGGATTAAAAAAACTAAATAATAAAAAAATTCGGATTAAAAAACTAAATATAAAAAAATCAAAAAAATTCCTTGAGACTAATTTGTGTATAAACAATGTCATCAAAATGCAATTACAACATCATATAAAAAATAAAAAAAAATTATAAATTATAAGTAAATAAATAATAAAATCAAAGTAAAAATTTAATACAATACAAAAATTTAAACTTACAATTAAAAAAAGGTTGAATTACTTGACAAATTCTTCCTTGGTTGATCGGTCCTTCTTCTTCTTCTTCCCTTCTTCTTCAGAACTCTCGCCGGCGCTTGACTGTGTATAAGTGTTTTTTTTTTTTTTTGAGATTGTTTGAATGAAGACAACTGGTGAAAAGGGTTTTAAATAACTCGCTACACGGTGTAGCGAGTTTAATACAAACTCGCTACACCGTGTAGCGAGTTTCGTTTAATTAAATGCCGTAATTAATTGCCCTAAACTCGCTACACGGTGTAGCGAGTTTTGACCAACCCTAGTCAAACTCGCTACACGGTGCAGCGAGTTTCAAAAAAGAGGACATTTCGGGCAATAGTTTGAACAGTAAGTCATTTTGATAAATAAAAAAGTAAAACGAAATTATTTGGGAAAAAAATTCCTCTAGTCAGGACACTTAGCGGAGGAAGTAATTGTTAAGAATATTTAGTACACCCACTACTAAAAACCCTAAAATTCCAAGTCTCATATGAAACTACAGGGACAAGAATAGGCAGCATCCAATACAGCAAGTAGAAGTATCCAATTCGTCGCCTGACATCCAACTTGCCTCCGCCAGTTTACGCAAGTAAAATTTCAATAAAGTCTTTGGGGAAGAAAGTAGGACAATATTCTATCATCCCATTTAACAACAGAATTCAATGGTTTCGAATTACTCCCTCCGTCGCAGACCAAGGGTTTTAGGAGAGTATTTCATGATTTTTAAGAAATTTTTTAAAAATTGAATAAACAATTAAAAGTGGGTAGAAGATTAGAGGAGAGAGAATGTAAAAGTTAAAAATCTATAGTATAAATGACATCCCTCCTTGCTACAGTACAATGAACAGTACCAAGTGCCAAATTTTCCATTTTGCCCTCACTAAGTTGTCCCTTTCTCATTTTGCCCTTAAAAAAAATAATTTTTTTTAAATTAAGAAGAAAAAAAAAAAAAAAGCGTGTCTTTGAACACGGGCTTTTACTAGTATTTAATAGGAGAGAGAATGAGTGGGAGAAATAGTAAGTTAATGAATGATTTTTTTGTAGGAGAGAGAACGAGTGGGAAGAATAGTAAGTTAATGATTGATTTTTTTATAAATATGTTAAAATTATAAGGGTATAATGAATAGTTTTTTTGTAAATATATAAACATTATGAGGATATAAATGTCCGAAATACTGTTCACATATTTTCATTTATGAAATGGGACTCTTGATCTGGGACGGAGCTAAAGGAAAAGTAGAACTCTTAGTTAGTCTGGACGGAGGAAGTAAAACTTATCAAAACAACGTCTCATTGACACGTTTAATCATGACCATTGGATTCAATCGTTAAAATGAGATAATACAATTTCAACCCTGAACATCACCACAAGTAGGGGGATGGAAGCTCGATCCGAAGCGGCCGATCGGTCGGACAGGGCAGGTGTCGCTTCAGCCGCATCCCTTATCTCACTATTGGCCTGAGTAGGTATCACCGCTTGATTCAGCATTGCTAGTCCCTTCTTCTTTCGGGAATCTCAAGAACCCTTCCCTAAGTTTATATTTGGAATGGGGCTGTTTATATTTGGAAGGGGGCTTAGAACCCTAGAATCACTCGGCGACGGAATATCAAATTCATAAATATCTTAGGACCCTAGAATCATTCGGCGACGGAATATCAAATTCATAAATATTCACGTGATATGCAAAATTTATATAAATTTACGCTCAATATTTTTATTTTTATTTTGTCCAGTTTTATACCATTAGATATATGACTAAAATTACTTTAATAAAATTAAACTTATACATATATATATAAAATTATTTTTTTTCACAATTTTTCATAATTTTAAAAAATAATAAAAAAATCTAAGAGGATTGGGAGTTAGAATTACTTAATTATGTCTAAATCGGGTGAAAAGGGGTAAGAGGGGTGAGTGAATACATCCGAAGGTGGAGATTAGTGTGAGGGGAGAGAAGAAGGGAGAGCCGATCAACTATTGGATACCTGCTTCGTTCTTGATGATAACTAGTTTTCAACAATGAATTCATGCTAAAATTGATGGGAAATGTGTTGGAAAATGGATTTTGAATTTTTATAATATTTTGATCTCGTTCTTCATTAGCGTGTGAAATTTTGAAGCTTGTGTTTGGACTTTTATTCAGAATGATTTAGAGTGAGAATGTCTCATAAAATTATTCCTTTGAAATGTTACCCCACCTTAGGCTTAAATTGATAGTCTAATTTTGAGTTTGAAAGAGATAATAGTTTCATGACGTCTGTTCAGTAAAACTGAAAATTAAGTTACGAAATTGTAGAGTTTAAATTATTAAGTTAATAAATTTTAGAGTTGGTCTTATAAAAAACTAGTTTTTTCTTAAGCTAAGGAAAAACGTGTTTTCAAAATAAACGGTGGCAATTTTGTAATTACTGGCAACCATGTTCAATATAAACGGTGGCATTTTCGTAATTAATGGTTTCCCGTTTATGCCAAATAAGCGTGTTTAACAAACCGCCAAGGTGTGACAAAGCCGCGCTTCATATGTAACAAAGTGCCAGGTAAAAAGAGCAGTTTAACAAAGTGCCAGGTAACCGGTACCGGCATTTTGTTAAACCGAAACCGGCACTTTTTACACGGCACTTTTAAATACATGAACTGGCACTCTTCACACTGGCACTCTGTTACACTAACACTGGCACTTTGTTACACTAATATTTTTGCTGGCTCACAAAAATACAAGCACTGGCATTCAAAAATACATGGACTGGCATTTGATTATACACTAACGGGCACTTATTTATACACTAACGGGCACTCAAATATACACCAACGGGCACTTGATTATACACTAACGGGCACTTGATTAATCACCAACCGGCACTCAAAATAACATGTACCGACACTCAAAAATATGAACCGACATTAAAAATCAATTAAACCGGCATTCAATTTCTACCCAAACTCAAACCGGCATTCAATTTCTACCCAACTCGGCATTCAAAATACAAGAACCGGCACTTCAAAATCAAACCGGCTTTCAAAACACAAGAACCGGCACTCCAAAATACATAAACCGGCACTCAAAAAAACATATACCGGCACTTCAAAACTCACACCGGCACTCAAATTTTCCAACATCCCAAGAACACCGTTCTTTCAATTTACGTTCATTTGGAAGAGGAGGCCTCTCATTTTTATCACTCTCACATTTTCTCTCACACACCAACACTGAGATTCACTTTCTCTCTCCTCTCTCTCTCTCTATCCGCAGATACACAGAGACCTCCATCCCTGCGTCTTCTTCTTACTCACTCCATCTCTCTCCCTAATCTCCGACCAAAACCGATTGCCCTTCCCCTGCTTCCAATTCCATTCCGGAGCCCAAGCACGCACTACTGGGAATTGCGAAGTCAATTGGAGCTAATTGGAGAAGGTCGCCGCCGGCGAATGGCACAGGGAGGATCGGTGAAGAAGGAATTGACGCATTTGAGTTTTGGTTGTAATTGGAGAAGGTCGCCGCCGGCAATGGAGGGATTGCGTATAGAGAGAGAGAGAGCGGATAGAGAGAGAAAGAGAGAGAGCCGTGTGTGTTATAACGGGAAAACACGTTTTTTGTTAAGCTTAACAAAAAACGCGTTTTTTGTGAGTTTTTCGCTAAATTTTAAGAGTTAAGTTTATTTGATAATAACAAACTAGTTACATCTAAATTTAATCAAAATTTTAATTCAATATCCAAAATATATTTAAATAATCTTAATGATTTTAATGATTGTGCAATAAAATACAATATATATCTATAGCTAATTTCGTTCTTTTTTTTTTTATTCTAAAACACATTTTTTTCATACTCAGGAAAACGTGTATTTAAAAGTTTACATTTTTTATTTTATCTAAATTTATTAGCAAACACGCGCAGCAACACTATATATGTGTGTGTGCATATATATATATAAGAGTGCGTCTGCTGAGAAACGCGTTTCTCCATAAGTTATGGAGAAACGGGTTTCTGGATATCCAGAAGCTTTAGGATTGATATCCAGAATCTTTGGGATGGATATCCAGAAAAAATATTTGAGACCAAATCCAAGGCCAAGACCAAATTTCTGATCTGGATATCACTTTCACAAGGTTCTGGATATCCAGAACATTGAATATGGATATCCAGAAGCCTTAAAACTTATATCCAGAAGCCAATTTTAAACTTCTGGATATCACTTACATATGGTTCTGGATATCCTTTCAAAGAGTTCTGGATATCCAGAAGCTTTATAATTGATATCCAGAAGCTTTATAATTGATATCCAGAAGCATTTTAATTGATATTCAGAATCCAAAACCTTTGTAATTTATATCCAGAAGCATTATATTTGATAGCCAGAAACATTATATTTGATAGCCAGAAACAACAAAAGTCACGGAAACAACAAAAAAAGACACGGAACACACAATAAACAACGCCAATCGCACGAAGAAGCACTCACAAAAATGGCGAACTCAATTCAACTTGCCGGCGCTTCACTCATCTTCCTCCGCCATAGCCAAACCTTCTTCAAACCCTTCAAGCTCAGTTTCAAAACCTTCACCATCAAACCCCCAAATTCACATCCTTATTCCACCACCGCAACTACCACCGCCCAATTCATCATCTGAACAAAACCCAGATTCAGAGTTGGGTTTCAATGACAGAGGTCGCCGGTTGATTTGGCCGGAGGGGGAGAGCTTGGTGATGGGTTTTGGCCGGTGAGATGGGTTTGCGTCTAGAGAGAGAGGGAGGTGCGTCTAGACTAGAGAGAGAGGGAGGTGAGCCCGTCTGTGTTTGTGTCTTTGTTTTTGTTGTGTGTGTCAATAAACCCGTTTCTCCGTAAATGATGGAGAATCTCCCTAGATTTTGTGTATATATAAAGTATATAATAACAATCTAAAAATATACTTTTAAAATTAATTGTAATAAAAATTGTAAAAATATGTAATTATTTTGGTACAGACGAAATATAATTATATTTTGTTATTTTTAAAAATACTCCCTCCGTCCCACGTGAATGCAAACTTATTTCTATTTTGGTTCGTCCCATGTAAATGCAAACTGCCCAAAATGAAAACAAATTTATTATTTTATATTTACCCTATCCCACCCACTCATTCTCTCTCTTCATTTTTCACCATACAATTTATTCAACCAACCTACTATTAACTCCACTCATTCTCTCTCTTCATTTCCTACCACACATTTTCATTATCTTAATAATATTTCTTAGTTATTGTGCCCACAAAAATGGTTTACATTCACATGGGACGGAGGGAGTACATGCAATATACGTTACTAAGTCTATAGGAAATTTAGTCTATTATAAAATAAAACTTATCTATTATAACATGTAACAATCCTACTTTAAATTTTAAAAAATAACTAGTGTTAGGATTATTTTGTATATTTTCACTAGAATGGGTTGCATCGGGTATAGGGACTTGCTTACTGTCCCATTACTTAGCATCACCCCTGGGAACTTTGATCTGAAACTCAGTCAACAAGCACATAGTCATGCTCCTGCCATTTTCTTCTCTCTCTCTCTCTCTCTCTCACACACACACCATATGACTTGAAATGAGCAGTAATCACATAGCTACTAAAAACCCAGATACTGGACAGTTTGTGTACAATTGAGGCATGCCCTCAGGCTTGACAACATCGGTCAACAACACTCGAAAAAAATACTCAAAAAGGGAGGCCAATGAACTATTGATTCCCACATCTAACTACTACAACAAAAGATTTAACAAAAAAATAAAACTGATGAAATTTATATAGACGAAAGATCCTCGTATATAGTCTTGATACCCGGTCTCTCAGAAACCGAGCGTATACATCTAAGTGCTATTCCAAGTACCTCTTTCATACCCTTTTCAGCTGCTGGAATTCCCATCTCTGGAACCAATGCAGCATCTAAACAGTCGGGACCACGTCCTTCAGCCACCCTCAGTCTGACCCAATCTGTCAAGTCAACCCCTCCATCTTCGCCGGAAACCACATCGCCGGCACACTTTCCGGTCAGAAGTTCTAACAAGATAACGCCAAATGCATAAACATCTGACTTGAAAGATGGGAGGGGTTTCTTGGAAGCTGCTAATTCAGGTGCACGATAGCCTAGTACCCCTGCATCAAGAATCTGCTCAATTGTTCCTGTTTGGGTCATTAGTCTGTGGAGGCAGTAATCAGCTACTCGTGCATTAAGATCTGCCCCGTCTAGCAATACATTTGTGGCCTTTAGATTGCCATGTGGGACCGCACGATCAAAATGGAGATAGTTAAGGCCACGTGCAACATCCACTGCTATTTTGAGCCTTTGTGGCCATGCGAGTGGAGGACCTTTTCTTCCAGGTCGATCTGTACGATAAAGTTTATCATAAGTTTGTAAAGATAGAGATGCGAGATATAGATACACACATATACAAGGACTCAAGTATTATACTCCCTCAGTCCCAAATACACACATATACAAGGACTCAAGTATTGTACTCCCTCCGTCCCAAAATGAATGTCCAAAAACTTTTCAAATTTGCTCTTGGTCAAGAGCAAATTTGAAATGTTTTTGGACATTATTTTGGGACAGAGGTAGTATCAAGATTTATGACATGAGCAAATACAAGGATAAAGATAAACATGCATCTCTTTTTAGTCTCATTCACCAAATGATCAGACATAACATAAGTACGCATTTATTGGACATTTTTTCCTTATTACGTTCTTGTCTTAAAGTTTACGAAGTGGGCTCAAGTAGAGATGAATTATAACTAGTCACAGCAGTAACCACAATACCGAACAACCAAAAGTAACTAATGGATCATCATTCGCCAACAGATCTGGAACGGCCAAGAAAAGGGTCAAGAATTATAAAATAATTTATGTTCAAAAAGGCCCAGATAAATAACACAAATACTACCCCCCCCCCCCATGTTGCATGTAAAAAGGTCCACTTTTCCATGTTGGGATGTTCCACACAAGTGGTCCACCTAGGGCAAATTATTCCCACAATCCCCATACCCTCATGTAATCCAAGCATCTTGTATACCATCAATCCTTTTTATTATTATTACTACCTTACTTCAGGATACTAAAATATCCTGTAATCCTCTGTAATTAGGTTTTTCATATTTGGAGTTTGGACTCTGTGGACAGAATGGAGAGAGAGCTGCTGAACTTATTGTGCAGTAAATCATTAAGAATGTGAATTATCAGTAAGTAATACAATGTAACTAGATACTATGATGTGTTTTTTGACTTTTTTATCCCTTAATAACCTTTTATCTATTAACCACAGTAAATGATTTCTAATGACTAGAGTCTAGGTTGCACGGATACGGATTCGCGGATACGAGATACGGGGATACGTGATTGTTAAAAAATCCCGGATACGGATACGTGGGGGTAAAGTGTAAATATTCAAACTATAAGGACCAAAGTGTAACTATTCAAACAATAGGGACCAAAATGTAAATATCCAAAATAGAAATATTCAAACTATAAAGGGATAAACAACAACAGCGGTCTGTCCCAACTCCCCAACTAAAATGTCTAAAATCAAAATCAAAGAGAAACTGAGAGAGAGAGAGAGAGAGAGAGAGAGAGAGAGAGAGAGAGTGAGAGACGCGCGACGAGGAGACGCGAAGACTGAAGAGGAAGGAAGAAGAACTAACCTGAGTCAGGAGGAGACGCGACGGCCGACGAGCTAGGTTCACGGAGGCGGCGGTGGTGCTAGGGCTTGACGAAGAAGGCGAAGCGAGGTACGTCTCTTTTCGTCTCTCACTCTCAGTCTCTCGCGTCTCTCTCTCTCCTCGATTTACAATTTCTCACCGAATTAACCATATCCGTGACCCGATTCGCGTATCCGGGTTGCGAATTCTAACTTTGGCAAATTGTCAAAAGCCCCCTGTGCGTATCCGACAACGAATCAGACGAATCCGGAGCGAATCCGTATCCGGAACGAGTCGGATACGCAATTCGCTCCTTGGGGAGAGAATCTGTGCATCATAGACTAGAGTATCCTCATTTATTAATCAGATATATTCCTCATGCTAGTCCCTCATAAGAGGGACTGCCATTTCATAGAGGTAGTGTCACTAGCTTCCTCCTCTTAGTCTTATAGCACAGTTAGCACTAGCAAATTTTGGAGTCAGTAAAGATAACTCCTACTCCCTCCGTTCCAAAATGAAATGACCAAAAACTTCTCTCAAATTTGTTCTTGATTAAGAGCAAATTTGAAAAGTTTTTGGTCATTCATTTTGGGACAGAGGAAGTATTATGTTAGTTTTGCAGGCAACAAATAGTTTCTTAAATCTCTAGTAGATCAACATTCACTTTTCTGTTCGGATGTCTTTTCCTTCTTGAATCCACTTTGTAAAGGGAAAACCTAAAGAACAAAAAGGAAAGAAAAGCATTTGGTTTTAACAACAGCATCATCTCATTCTTTGAGGACTTTTCCATCTCAAACATCTGCTGGGGACTACACTAGCTTTAGTGGATCATGCTTATATGTCAGACAGAACAGAAATTCACTACATGGAAAAGCTTCGAACCAATGAGATGGTGTGAATAAGAAACCAATTCAAGTTCATGTAGAGGTTATTAAGCCAAAATTATACCACAATTTGGCTTCTTATATACTAAAATCAATCGTTCTTTACCTAGGTGAGAACTGAAATGCGGAGTATACGTTTCAGAGCCTCTAAAGCAGTGATGCAAGTCGATCGATAACTGTGACTTCCAAAGAATAAGATATAAGGGTATATGGGTGCCTGTGAATGTGATAGCTTCTTTGAACTTGTGTTTTTTTTTTTTTTTTGCTAAAATTCTTTTAGTAAATTTTATCAGATGAACAACATTCTTATTACACCAATGCCAGGTATCATCATGCTCACACTACTACCAATAAATTCATAATGTGGATGTGTATCGATCTTTGTGGTGTTATATTCAATTCTTTACGAATAATATTAATATTTTCATAAGCATGATTTTGTATAATGACGCAAGCATCTGATAGATTTAAGAGTTGCATATTTCCCAACATTAGTTTGCATAACAATCAGACTAATTTCATAAGGGTTGTTATAGGCTTATATCTCTATACTATAGCTCTATGCATTAAGTAGGAAGAAAGAGTTCATTATGAAAGGTCAGGGGTTCAATTCCCACCAAAGACACTTGCAAGTGTCACTCTTGTAATAGCTAAGGGCAAATATTAATAAATAATAAGACCCAATTTTTTTTAAAAAAAAGTAGGAAGAAGAAAGGAAGAGATGATACCATAGAGGAAGCTTGCAAGACTCCCAGAAGATACGTAATCTGAAAGAATCAGCTTCTCATGTTGTGTGGGTCCCCAATAGTACCCCCGTAAACCCACTACATTTGGATGTCTGATATTTGCAAATTTCTTAGCCTCCTTTGCGAAATCCTTTCTCTGCTTTGCAACCCCTTCTCTCAACCACTTCACAGTCAAGAAAACCCCATTATCCAAAGTTGCCCTGTACGAAGTCCCGTGACTGCTTCGACCCAAGACCTCAGCTGGGGCCCGCGAAAGTTCCTCAGGTGTAAATGATATAGTGTCATCAAGAAAGAAAAGTTCACCAGCCATTCGATCTGGTGACCTAACATCCAGTCTAGAGAGATTTTCCGCTGCATATGAATCACCCGACTCAGGTGACCAAGAGAAATGACTGTTCTTTGATGGAGATACGCCAGTTATGGCTGTTGTTTTCTCATCAGGACTTATTATTTCAGATGATGATTCTTTTTTTGATGCGATTATATCCCCAGAAGAAACTACCAACCCACTAGCACTTTGTCTTCCAACAAAACCAGGAGGATTTTGTTGGGACGGACGGCGTACATCTTTACTAGTAACATGTTGCGGAAGAGGCCTTCTTGATATGCAAATGTAATGAATGAATATGGCAAGTAGAATCAAAACTACAACAGCAATCACACAAGAAATAATCACAGCCACCTTGACAATCGTTCTTATTCCTTTCCTGTTGGGATTTCTGCCTGATTCTTGGCTTGATCCTGGAGGAGGATTAGGAAACTGTAGTTCGGAATTCCCAGGAAAGAAAGAAGATTGAGGAAACTTTCTCAAATTAACAGGGACAACCCCAGAAAGATCATTGTATGATGCATTAAAGCTTTGAAGATCATTGGGCAGATTCTCTGGAAGCGGACCAGTGAAATGATTCTGGGAGATATCTAACGAGCTAAGGGAGCTAATATCGCCCATGGAGGTTGGAAGAGAACCAGAGAAGTTATTTCCAGCAAGACTGAGCATTTGAAGTCCAGTCAAGGAATCAAATCCATCAGGAAAGTAGCCATTAAGCTGGTTATGAGAAAGATCAAGAACATGAAGATTGGGTTCATTGGAGGAAGATGGTAATAACTCAATGCTACCAGCTAGTAGATTATTCTGAAGATGAAGTTCTTGCAATGTGGGCAATGTTAATAAAGCTGACAGAAGAGGTCCATTCAATTGGTTGGAACTCAGATCAAGGATTGTAAGCTTTGGAAATTGGGTAATAACTTTTGGGAGTGAATTAGTAAGAGAATTATAAGAGACGTTGAGGTAGTTTAACCGCAAGAACTGTGCAGTAGCCTCAGGAATGGGACCTGTCAAGCGGTTTTGGCTAAGATCAAGATATTCAATATTCCCCCACTTTAGCAATCTTGTCAAATTTCCTTCGAAACGGTTCTTTGATAGATCAAGTACTGCAATGTTCCCAGTCACCAATGGAAGTTCACCGGTTAGTGCATTTGAGGAGAGATTAAGATGACTTAATGTTGTAGACGTGATCATACTGATTGGCCCTACAAAAATGGAGTGAAATCTTAGAAATGTACTCCGTAGAAAACAACACACAATGTGCAGCTATAGCATTTAAATGAGCATCTGCTGAGTATGGAGTAATATCATGATATAAGGTGTTCTCGTAACTAGAAACATACTCCATCTGCCCCATAAAGATGTTCCTATTTGGCTCTTCAAACAATTTAGTGATATAGTTTGTTTTTCCCTCATTATCCCCTAACGAAAATAAGAATCACACATACGACTACTAATCTTAGCCCATCATCCACATACGTTTCACTCAAATTTTGAAATTTACCTATTTTAACCATTCAAATTTGGAAAGACTTCTTTTTGGGACAAACCAAAATGGAAGTGGGAACATCTTTATGGGACGGTGGGAGTATTACATAAACTTGAGAAACTACATATGCATAAAGTTTGTAGATAGAAAAAGTACCGGTGAGGTTGTTCCCGCTCAAGTCCAGTTCAGTCAAAACCAAAGAATCTCCTTTCAAGAGGTCATTTGGAATAAATCCAGAAAACTTGTTGTTGCTGAGTTTCAAGACCTGAAGCTCATAAATAAAATTAAAACTAGGAAGTTCTCCAGTCAACTGATTGTAACTCAAATCCAACACCTTTAAGCTCCCAAACATCCGAGGCTCACCCCCACTTACAAGTGACCCTGTAAGCTGGTTGCGACTAAGATTTAAGTAAGTAATAGTATCTGAAATGCCAGGCAAAAATTTCTGCGCCTGAGCTGAAGAACTAACAAACAAGTTCCCACTAAAATCAACATGAGTTGCACTAGTAAGCATCAAGAACTCTGCATCTATATTACCTTCAAGCATATTCCCATGCAAGTCAAGAACTTCAAGACTTGTCATCAAGTCAAAACCTTTTGGGACTTTCTTTGAGAATGAATTTCCAGAGAGATCAAGAACAACCAACTTTGTCAACTTAGTCAATGATGATGGAATCGGACCAGAAAACGAATTGAGACTAAAGTCCAAAGACTGAATTGATCTAAGCCCTGAAACCGAATCGGGAATGGAGCCAGAAAAGTTGTTCCCGGACAATGACAAGTTCTTCAAACTCCCCACCATTCCAAGCCCATCTGGTAGAGAAGAAAAGAAGAGGTTGTTTGAAATATCAAGAAATTCAAGACTTTTGAAGGCACCTATATTATCAGGAAATTCTCCCGTAATCGAATTATTAGACATTGAAAGCTTCACAAGCATAGTGAGGTTGGAAAATACACTCAAATCGACATCAGCGGACAATGCAAGATTGTCAAGAACAACCCCAGCAACATTACCGCCATTGCACATAATCCCATTCCAAGAAGAAGGACACCCATTAAAGTCAATTGATTCATCATTCCAAGAATCAAGCACAAAACCAGTTGGGTCATGCTTAATTCCTTTCTTGAATTCAAGCAGAGCCAAAATGTCCTGCGAAGGAAGTTGAGCGAAAGCGGAGAATATAACTAGTGTAAACACCAAAACTCTAAACATCTTCACACTACCCAACTCCTAAATATATCTTTCCCCAAAGAAAAACTCAAAATGACAGAAGCTCAAATGAGATTTTTGAGCTTCTGATACATAAAATTTAAACAAAATCCGGGTCACACAATATTCAACATCAGATCATAAAACCATCAGAAAACATTCTACCATCCAAAGTTAATACCTCAAACACATTTTACCCACAACCTCAGTAATAAGGGCTCCAAAATACAGATACTACTGAAGAAACCCAACACAGCATTCAAGTTCAACGTCATCAAAACTACAAATCCAACCACACATTTTAACAGCAAACAATCTGGGTGTGTTTCTAAGATCTGAGCAAGGAAATTTTCAGCGTTTGCCTTACCAAAGAAAAAAACACTCAAAAATCCATGATTCAAGCTTTGGAATGAACTGATGCAGCTACAGAATTTGCAATATACTTCAGATATGCAAAATGGGTCTTCGAATCTGCATTAAACACCAACAATGGAAAGACATGGACCTCCCAAGTAAAAAATTAAGGAAATATTGTAAAACCCTAAGTGAGATTTTAGTTGGATATGAGTTATGACTTCTGGAAAACCCACCAAAAACTTTTTTTCCGTAACCAAGAAAAAGTTTAAAAGAGAAAAGGAAAACAGAATGCGATCTGTCTCTTTCTCTCTCTAAACTATCATTTCTCTCTCCTAAAACCGCGCATGTGATGAATGGAATTAACCTAGTATTTTTTTATTTTTTTTTGTTTTATTAGGTGGAGGGAATGGGCCTTTTTTGTGTACATTACATAAAACCCCCTAATCTATGTCAATTTAACATGTCACCTTCCTCAATTTCAAGTTCAAGTTCATGTACATGAATATAATGTCTACCCGTCAATGATATCATCGCCACATTCAAATTAACATATCGTAATCTTTTCAAAATTAATCACTCAGTTCAAGTTCAAGAGAATATTTTTTAAAATATAACTGATTGACTCTCTCTAGAAAAAGAGATTACTCGGTAAGAGAGCTAGATGTGCTACCTGCTAAACACTGAAAAATAGTAAATGGTTAGAGAGGAGGTACGATGGAGGAGAGAGAGTGCATGTCTTTACATGTTTATCGTTGAAACATACGTGTACACAATAGAAATCTAACATGAATATTAGTTAGAGGGTTGATTTTCCAACTCACTAAATTGATCACTAATAGCAACTGAAATATTGTGGACACAAAAGAAAAGTACATGTTTAAAGTGAAGATGATGACTTGGTTAATTCCATTAATGACGTTAGCTTAGGTTGTTGGGTTAACAGATTCAAGGTGTTCTACGTCAAATACATTAGATCAAGGGGTTCAATAGTACATATGTAATGATTAAGGGTATTATGTAATTTTCTCTTCCGTTTCCAAAAGGTACTAAATAGACATTGATGTGATTGGGTCTGTTGGTAACCACCACTTGATTTACATAATATTGAGCTGGTATTAACAATTTTTACACAAAATTATATTTCATCTATTTCTATTCTAAAATACATGTATACTTCCTTTGTTCCATTAATAATTTTACTTTCTGTCAAAATGGGTGTCCCGTTTAAAGGTTTACCTTTCTTAAAATGACAAAGAATCTTTACTATTCCACCCAGTCATTCTCTCTCCTATTTTACTATTACACTCACAACATTTTTCAAATTTACTATTTCCTTCACTCATTCTCTCTCCTATTTTACTATTACACTCACAACATTTTTCAAATTTACTATTTCCTCCACTCATTCTCTCTCCTATTTTACTATTACGCTCACAACATTTTCTCTACTCACCAATTTTCTTAATTTGCGTATCGAGACCAAATGGTGAACTTATTATTGAGACGGAGGGAGTATTTTTTATTGATATATTTTTCAGAAATATCTATTTTTAATAACAATACTCATAATTATTTTTATTATTCACCTTTTTAAATATTTAACTAGTCCAATATCTGGTTTTTAAAAAAAAAAAACTATTCCAATATGTAATATAATGACCATAAAAACCGGTAAAAAATTAGAAAAAAATATTTATTTTGAAATAATATTCTAAGATTTTATTTTTGAGATGAATATTACATTTTCTTAATTTTTGTCTGTTCGAAAAAGCAGTATAATATTCCGAAATAAATTATCATTTTTTAAAAAGTATTATTGTAATGAAATAATATAAATAAATAAAATATAAATTTTATAACATATAAATTAAAAAATATATTTCTCAACATATACTTTATACATTTTAATGACAAAAAATTATAAATATTCTTGTTGTCAATTTTTTAAAAAATTAGTTGTAAAATAATAAAATGAATATTTTTTGATAAAAAAATGAGTTTTTTTTTAAATACCTTAACTGTGGGATGATAATATTTAAACTTGAACATTCATTTAGAAATTTAGAAAGTGGAATAATACGATTTATGTATTATATACTCCCTCCGTCCCACACCAACTGATATCAAAATTTTGGACACACATATTAAACACATATTAAGAAAAAGTAAGAGAGAGAAAAAGTGGAAGAAAATGTTCTGAGTATGAAAAATTAAATAAGAAGAGAGAATGAGTGGGATGAATAGTTAGGAGAGAGAATATTGTGAGTGTAAAAATAAAATAGAAGAGAGAATGAGTGGGAAAAATAGTAAAGATTTCCTTCCATTTTGGACAGTATCAATTGGTGTAGGACGGAACAAAAAAAAATTAAGTATCAATTGGTGTGAGACGGAGGGAGTATATCTATAGTATAAATAAGGGTTGTCCACCTCACCCAATGAACAGTTCTATGAATAGTTTCAATCATCGAAATTTCCATTTTGCCCTCACTATTTTGTCCCTTTCCCATTTTGTCCTTAAAAATTTAATTTTTTTAAATTAAATTTTGCCCTTAAATTTTTTTTTTTAATTAAAAAAAAAGTGTCCTCGAACACGGGCTTAATTAAAAAAATAAAAAAAATTATGTTTCCTCGGACACGGGCTTATTCTAGTATTATAATATAAGATCAAAATTTTTGAATTTGCTTTTTGATTTTTTTTTTTTTTTTTTTTTTTTTTTGTTTTTAAGGCAAAGGGAGTAAATTATTAATTAATGATTTTAAGGAAGCGGGAAATTAAGCGTATTTTAGCGGGTATAATCAGTGAGCTTTACCCGCCAAAAAGACGGAATCTTTTTACATTGTGGACGTAAGAGTATGTTATAAAATCTGATTTATAATTTGTGTTGGGGTCCACCTTGGGAGTGAAGGGATGGCAAGGCATGGGGGAGCGTCGTGGCGGATAATAACCATTTTGAATTGGGACCCACTCCTGCCCTTTGACCAATGTTTTTGTAATGCAGAGTCAAGTGAGAGTTTATTCTCTCTCTACCATTAAAGCCAACATTTTTTTTGTGACTTTTAGGATTTGGTTCAATTTATTTCACATCTTTTTGGTGACTTTTACATTTTGGATCATTTTATTTGATTTATAATTTCTTTTTTCAAAATCATTGAATCGCCGATGATATTCGAATATCACATTTAAAATCAGCTAATTTGATGTAAATTGAGTATTATTACAAAAGCCACAAAACTTTATCAACAAAATTTTAGTTCAAACACTATATTGAATGACAACAAAAGAAAATTGATACGTACATCATTCTAAATAAAATGTATTCTTTTCGATTAAATTTTTGGGTAACTCCAAAAAGTCTCGTACTAATGAATTGAATAGGTGCTCTTATATAACTGACAATTATTTGCTCATGGTTGCCCCCAACATAAATTTCCAAAATCAGGTCTATTCACTCTTTCCTATTCTATTCTAGTATTTTTGAAGTTATTAATCGTTTCTAAAACTTATTTTTACGCTCGAGGATATTAGATGGGGACACTTTCGACAAGCCTCACACTTGTTCATCTATTCTAGCTTTCTATTCTAGCTTTCTGCGGGACAAATTCAAATATTTGATCTGTTGATTTCAACTTGCTGATTCAAGACAATTTTGGCTCAATAATTATATTTTTAAATTAGTATTTTTCTTTATTTATTTTTAACAATACATTATTGTAAAGATATTTTTATAAATAAATTAAAAAAAATCAAGTAATTAATTTAATGTCATTTTTTTGGGTAGATAATTCAATGATATATGAGCATTATGAGTGGGACACACTCTATTTACTTTCTATCATCTCTTCAAGAATGGAACAATTTGAGGCATAATGAGACCAGTCACTATGGTGACTTTTTCAATGAGGGTCAGAGTCACTTAAAAAAAAAAAAAAAAGAATCAATGAAAGTCATGAAATCTCATGACTCCGGGCAATCATCCAACCTTCGGTTGACCCCGGTTATGCCTTTTCTCTATTTTTTTTTTTTTTTTTTTTTTGATCAAATTATTTTGATTTTGTATTTATATAAATATATTTTTAAAATTAATATATTTTATATATTAATTTTATTTTTAAAAGTTTGGGTTGGGTTGGGTTGGGTGAGTATGATGGGAGTATAAATTATATAAGGTTGGGTTGGGTTGGGTTGGGTGAGATAAATTAATATTTTATTTGAGGTTGGGTTAGGTCAGGGTCACTGATGGGGATGGTCTGATGACCATCGAAATGAAAGTCAATATAAAAGTTTCCGTAAAGAACATTTTCCCTCGAATTTCATTTTTATTTCCCTTTTGTCAACTTTTTATATACATAAAATTAGGATTAAATAATAATTTCATCCTTAAACTTAAACCTTTTGAATTTTTCACATAGAAAATCAAGAAATAGAATATTTTATTTATTTATTTAAAATTAACAAATAAAATCAAATAAAGCAATCCCACACAAAATAATGGTAATTGCTTATTATCAAAAAAATTAAAAAATAGGTGGACAATAAAATTAACCGGGGTAAAAAATCGAAAATTGACACAAAGTGGTACAGCAGAATTATGGTGAGAGGTGAGTTAGGTGACAGCATAATTGTAGAGAGGGTGACAGCATATGGATATCTGTTTGGAGGACCACCAAGAGAGAAAGGGTGACAATATACAGCTTTCACTTTGCTTTGGTGTACTTGTCTGTATGTGTGGAGTGTAGACAACCAATCATCCAAATTAATCCAAACATTCATTCGGATTAAATGTTCATTTTATGGCTTAAATTTACCATTATTTTATACTCTATTCGTCGCATTAAAAATATTTCCATATCCAGTTATTTGTCTTAAAAAAAAGATATTCTCTGATCAAATAATCAAAAGAATAGAATCATTAAACTTCCCACCTTATCTTTTTAATAAAAATGTATAATCTTTATTAATTTTAATAAAAATGTACTCCCTCCGTTCCCCACCAATTGATACTTATTTCATTTTTGATCCGTCACACACCAATTGATACTTACTCAAAATGGAAAGAAATCTTCACTGTTTACCCCACTCATTCTCTCTCCTATTTTACTTTTTCACTCACAACATTCTCTCTCCTAACTATTCCTCCCACTTATTTTCTCTCCTATTTTACTTTTACACCCACAACATTCTCTCTCCACTTTTTCTCTCTCTTACATTTCCTTAATCCGCGTACCCATTTTTTTGGTATCAAATGGTGTGGGACGGAGGGAGTATAATTTAACTAATAAAATTTCATGTGTAATCTATAGTATAAATCACACCATGGGTGAACAGTACTATGAACAGTACCAAATGCCAAATTTCTCATTTTGCCCTCACTAAGTTGTCTCTTTCCCATTTTGCCCTTAAAAAAAATTAAAAAAAAAACACGTATCCTCGGACACGGGCTTTTACTAGTAGGAGTATATACTTCAAAGGTAATCTTAGAAAGTGATGCTACACAGCCAAATGTGTTGCACAGGAACTGAGTCGAACCGTAACAATGGTGGATACTCCGACTGGTCTTTCTTCGAATGGTCAGAAACGGCACCCATGCATAAGCAGACACGTGAACTAAGCTGGGGGTGGCTCCGGCAAAACCCCTCTGGCGTGAGAATAAGTGACTGGTTATTGAGCTTAACAAAAATGGAACCTAGAGAGAGTGAGAGAGAGACTTACAAATAGTGTTTTCTCAAAGGTTTTTATACTACCATGCAGCATGTGCCTTGCACATGCTGGACACGAGTCAATCATCCAAGCTATGAGTCCCAACCACCCTCAAAGATAGTTGGAAATCACTGTTCATCTTGTCACATTATACTGTTTTGACGGTTGTAGTGGGGTACGGTCGTGTCAGCACGTCAAATCATTCGCCCTTACCAGTCACCATTGTCGCCCCACGACAACCCATGCACATATTGTCGCAAGACCCATCCCGTTGTCGCGCCGTGATTATCCCCTATTAGTTCTACCAAAACCTCCCGCTTACTGCCACCGTGTACTTCTCGCATACCGCTTATTCTCGTCCTCGACCTACTCTTGTCGCCAACATACTTTTCGCCTATTAACGAGGGGTTGCCTTTACTATACCTTTGATACGCCCTTGGCCCACCTTGCCCGGTTTGCCACATTGGGCCTCATGTACTGTTCAGGCCCAATTCTATATTTCTCAATCACATCAATAGCCCCCAATTTCGAGACCTGGATCATTCATGTTCCAGGCGAGAAATTCAAGCCGCTTCATCACTTCCCGCCCACTCACATCCATTAAGCGAGAAGACGGCTAACATTGACACCTGGTGGACACGTATCGCTTTCAGAGTGGTTTTTTTTTGGCGGTTTGACGGCTATGATGGGACATTCGAAGAGACACTTTGAAATTTGAAATCATTAAATGGGGAAAATTATTTTTTTTGGAGCCCATTCATTAAAAACCCTTTGCTATTTCCACAGTATAAATACCTTCCCCCCCCCATTCACACTTTTTCGTCTGCTTGCTCTCTGAAAACCTAAGAGATTTTTCGGCCACCTGCTAACTTTCCGGCGGACCTGAATCTAGCTTTACCCATCGCTTTCCGTTCAAATTTCCCTGAAATCTTTGATTTTCCTTGCATTCCGACCACGATTCTTCAATTTTTAACGGTTATTCACCCTGGAAACTGACCCTTTCTCCCATCCGTTGAATATTTCGGCGGACCTTCAACCTCTACTCAACTTTTTTTGAGATACTTCATATTTTCCAGGTAATCATTTAGATCTTTAATTTCTTTGCTTTTCTTCTAATTCATGTTTGTTGTCTATGGCTAGGTATAAAAATTGTGTTAGACAAATTAGGTATGGTCAATGTCACAGATCTGGGGATATATATTACTTGACTAGGGGCATTTGGGCGAGAATCCCATGAACTGACTTAGTACGTTGCTTAACTGTTAATAAAGTAGATCCCGCCATTATTGCCGCCATTGAAGTTAGGGGTAGATATTTCCTTCATGCCTCAGTCCCCATGTCTAAAAAATTTTTTACTTCTCACGAACTTTGTGACCATCTTTGTCGCTTCTACGGTTCCCCCATAGACTCTGACAGCTCTGACACTGACTTTCCCGCCGCGAGATCTTTAGCTAATAGGACTCATTATAAACAAGTTATTTCTTCTTCTGATTCAGGCGAGATGTCAAACTCCGGAGCCCCCAGCACTTCGACTTATACTGGCGGGAATCTAGCCTTAACCAATAATCCTACCTCTGATGCAGCGGAAACTAGCTCTTCCCAAAATTCCTATATCACCCCCTACCACACCAAATACCATATAGATCATCTAAACTACCATATAGCAGAGTATAATGGCGAGATGGCTCTTTCCGCCATTCGACATAGACAAGACGAAATTGTCGTTTTCCCGTCCCAACTAGAAGCAGGCCTTAGGATTCCTGTTGATCCCTTCATTTCCCTAGTTCTCTTCAAAGCTCAAGCGGCCATAGTCGAGGTTCACCCCAATGCCATTAAGGCGATAACTTGCTTCATAGTTATCTGTCGCGCCCTTAGGCGGGAACCCACCACACATCTCCTAATGGACTTATTCACTGGCTACCCCCAAAAAGATAGACAAACCAACGAAATTCGGATGTCGCTACAATACAAGCGACCAAAAATCTTGACACCCCTTCCTTCCAAAGTACATCATTGGCAAAATGACCCTTTATTCATCATTTCCCGCGTGGGCTGGGCTCTTCCAACAGAACTAATGGGAATCCATCCCAAGATTGACAAGAAGTGGGCTTTGGATGAGGATGAGAAGCGCCTTAAAAGGCGATTCCTCCAAATTCTCGCTGATGCTTCTGGCACAACCGATCCTCCCCCGCCCTATTTTCCTGCCAACAAATTGTCACCGACCATTCCCTTCTCAGCCAGATAGGATTGTCATACAACTTCCTGCCTACACCCTCTCGTGTCACCATAATACATACTGAATCTTGACCTGGATGGGAGCTTCACACAGGCTATAAATTCAGCTCAGAGTGCACAGTTAGCGGGAATGGTCAGAACCTGTGTCCCGCTATACAGAGAGTACAACGTATGGTTCCTGCCATTTCTTTATTTCTCTTATTCACTAGTTAACTTTTAATTGTCGCTAACATTCATTCCATTTTCTCGCAGTTCAACGAACCATGGACATGAATCAACGTAGATTGGCTCACGGCGCCTCCGAGCAACAAGCCAAACGGCTGGCCCTGGCCAGGAAAGCAGCCCTGAGGGCCCAGCCAACCGATCTCGCCATTCCAATCTCGCCAACTGGCGTAGATGAAAGAATTGTAACCGAAGGTTCTCATAAGAGATCCTCTTCAACCACTCCTCGCCAACAGAAGCGACAACGCTCAACGTCTTCAGCTCAGTCTCAAGGGAGCCAACCTGAGACCTTTCACTTGGTCGATGAAGAAGAGAACGAGGAAGAACAGAATGATGACGCTGATGGTCAGGCTGATGACCAAAAGGTCGAAGTGGAAGAGATTCAGCCTGAAAATCCAGCGGGAACTGACATCCTGCCACCACCTTCCACTGGACCAGGCCCTACTGCTTCTCCTACTCATCCGTCCACTTCTCGCACCACTCCCTTTCGCAGGGCCAGTTGGCTGGAGGAAGGTTTTGAGAGTCCCACCGATGAAGAGGGCATAAAGAACCTCTGCTAAGAAGCTAACAACATTCCCGCTCTCAAGGGACTCATTGTTGAGAGGTTGGAGCCAGTGGCTTGTTTGCTAGGCTCCACAGCTCTAAAAAGATCAAGCGATCCTGAACAAGTTGCTTACGTAGAAGGGGAAGATCCCGCACATTCTGCTTATCATGCGGGAATTCAACTTTCATTGGTATGACCCTTTTCTTCTTTTCGCTTTCATTTCACTTTTTAGATTTACTTAACACTTTATTCTCACCTATCTCATGCAGATCAGTAGCACTGTTTTGGGCCTGAGCAAAAAATGCACTGCCCTGGAGATGGACCTTACTCAGGCTGAAAATGACAGGAATACCTACAAAAGGAGGGTATCTAGGCGGGATGCGACGATTAAAGACTTAACAGATAAGAAAGCTAAGGCAGACGCTGCTCTGGAGGCGGAAGTTTTAGCGAGAAATGCCTACAAGGAAGAGATGGACAAGAAGTACAAAGATGCAGAGGACAAGCTCGCGAATCTTGCCGCCGAGAATCAACGGCTTAGGGATGACAGCTTTGTCAAAGCTAACCAAGTCACCAAGCTTAAAAAAGATCTCGAGGAGGCCAAAGCCAAAGCTGATACTGAGATAATGGATGCATTCGAGAATGCAATCCTACATACATTGAGGACTGTTGCCGCTGATGCTGATCAACTTCCCGCTATCACCCCCGCCATGCTAGCCAAATGGGGCTCCAAAACAATCTTCAGCGATCATATCCATAAGGGGCATAGCCTTGTCCCTTACAGTGATGATGAGCTAACCCAGCTAGCGGCGGAGGATGCAGTTCTTGGCAAGGCTCCTTGGCCTATTCCCGCCATCCGTCCTGATAACGTGATTCCCGCCTGGTTCGATATGTCTCAGAAGAACAAGGATGCTCTTAATGCCGTCTATGAAGGCCATTGATTTCCCTGCTTTTTTAATTGTCGCAAACACTTTTTACTTTTAACTTGGGTCTATAACAAAACAATTTACTTTCTGCCTTTTAATTTTGCATTTCGTACTTTGTAGTCTTAATTTGTCGCAAACAATCTTCTTTGAATTTCTATGGTGGGCCTTCGTGCCCAAACGATTTGTAATCACTTTTGCAGCCTTTTGTGACATTTTATCTTGTGTTTTTGTTGCTTATCATTTAATTCTCGCCCTTATAACTTTTCCTTTCTTTGCTTTGCTTTCTATGACCTGCTTTACATTCTTACTTGCTTTAAATTCTAGCTTTTGCATGTTGCTTGTCTCATCTTTTGACAACTCTGACTTTGTTTTGATAGTTTATCAAAGATTGAATCTAACTACTCTATCTCTATATACATACTACTCCCTTCGAAAAATTGAGGCTTGTCTTTAGGCAGCCTCACTCCCTAGTCATGATTCCCGCCGATCAGCTTCACAAAGATTTGTGATGACTTTAGACACAATGCATTGGCGACAATTCACACACTTGACATTTCCCGCCACTGCGACAAGCTACATACATGATACTGCGACAAGCTACATAGTTGATAATTATCGCCTCTGCGTCAAGCTACATACTTGATACTGCGACAAGCTACATACTTGATACTTATCGCCTCTGCGACAAGCTACATACTTGACCACAAGTTTTGTTCCCATTTTGTTCCAGGCGCCTGGCCCTCCAAGCCAGGTCACAATGTTCATGGCGTCTGCGACGCGATGTTCCTGGCGTCTGGCCCTTCAAGCCAGCACGCAGTGTTCCTGGCGTCAACGACGCGGTGTTCCTGGCGTCTGGCCCTCCAAGCCAGCACGCGGTGTTCCTGGCATCAACGACGCGGTGTTCCTGGCGCTTGGCCCTCTCAGCCAGGTCGCATCCATCTTCAAGCTTTAGCGGCAATCTCTACTTGCCTCCACCTTCAATCTTTGGCGGCAATCTCTACTTGCCTCCACCTTCAAGCTTTGGCGGCAATCTCTACTCGCCTTCATCTTCAAGCTTTGGCGACAATCTCTACTTGCCTTCATCTTCAAGCTTTAGCTCTTTTCGCCAATCCATACTCAATTCTCGATTCTCGCCCTCGTCCATCCGTCTATTGATCCATGAAACACAAGATTAACCTCATTAGAATGTTACAAGTATGGATTGAATACAATATGCTCATATCGCTGAGAGATTCCCGCCCTCTTCTTCATCATATGTACAAGTTACATCATTCTAGATTGACAAATTTTACATAACTTTTCCCTCTAGGTGCGAAAATCATGATGTTTAAATTACAAGAAAAGTTATATAACTTTTGCTATCTAGTGCAACAATCAAAAAGTTGAATCATAAACGAACGCGACAACTTCATTGATAAAAGCGCTTCAAATGGTCGACATTCCACGCATTCTTCAGCTCTTCACCATCCTGCTTCCTCAGCCTGTAAGTCCCTTCACGAACAACTTTGGTCACTTGAAACGGCCCTTCCCACTTTTTGCTCAGCTTGGTAAATCCTGGTTTGGGCCCCGTAGCCTCCGCACTCCTCAACACCCAATCTCCGACATTGAAAGACCTTTTATTTACTCGCTTATAGTGCTGGGCCTTCATCTTTTGTTTGTAATTTACCATCCTCATTCTCGCCTGCAACCTCCTCTCAATACTCAAATCCAGATCATTGCAACGCCTTTGGCCATTTCTCGCCTCATCATAATAAGTCACTCGATATGTCGACAGCGCCATCTCGGCCGGTGCCATGGCCTCAGATCCATAAGTCAAATCAAATGTCGTTTCACCAGTTGAGACCTTTATAGTGGTTCTGACATGCCACAATGCTGTCGGCAACTCTTCTAACCAGACACCGCCTCTTCCTTCTAGATTCTTGCAAAGGGCGGGAATGATTGGCTTATTTGCCGCCTCTGCCTGCCCATTGCACTGTGGCCTATATACCGCTGACATCCAGTGTTTCACATTCATTCTCTTACATTCAGCAGCAAACTTCTTCCCAAACTGTGTTCCATGATCAGAAATAATGGCTCTGGGCAATCCATATCTACACCAAATATTTTCTTGAACAAACTTGATTACACTGTCTTCACTGATTGTCGCCAAAGCTTTAGCCTCCGTCCACTTAGTAAAATAATCAACGGCAACAACCACGTGTTGACATCCTCCCGTGGCCTTTGGAAATGGCCCAATCAAATCTATGCCCCACATATCAAAAGGCCAGGTTGCGACAATCGAGGTCTGCTCCGTTGCGGGTTACCGCGGAATATTGCCGAACCGTTGGCACTTCTCGCATTTCCTCACATAATTTTCGGCATCCTTCTTCAAACTGGGCCAATAATACCCATGAAACAAAACTTTCTCCGCCAATGATCTCGCACCTGGATGGCCTCCGCACATGCCTTCATGAATTTCAAACAAAACTTTTGGCACCGGACTTGGATCGATACATCTCATCAGTGGCTTCGAAAATGATTTTCTATATAAAATACCATCCTGCACAGTGAACCTCGGTGAGGTCGTTGTAACCAACTTAGCTCTTTCCTCATCAGGCGGCAATTCCCCCTTATCCAAAAAATCTTTCATTTCTGTCACCCAATTTCTTTCCTCCTCCTCAATCTCCATCACAATGGGCCTATTAATTGCCGACATATCAACGTACTCAACCATTGGCTCAATAGTCGCTCCATTCATTTCGCTTCCCGCAGCTCTGCTTAAAGCATTTGCCTGAGAGTTCTCGGCCCTATCAATTTGTACAAGCTCCCAAAACTCAAAACTACTCAAAATGCTTCTCGCCAAATTGCAATATTTTATCAAGACTGAATTCACCACCCCATACTCTCCTCGCACTTGGTTCACAATCAGCTGAGAATCAGAATGAATCAAAATCCTTTTCGCTCCAATATCCCTTGCCAAATCAATTCCCGCCACCAAGGCCTCATATTCTGCCTGATTGTTGGATACTGAAAACTTGAATCGAAATGCCTTCTCATATTGACATTCCTCATCTGGTGACACTAAGATTATTCCCGCGCCTCCTCTATCTTTGGCTGATGAGCCATCCACATGCAAAACCCAACATTCCGCCGGCCTCTCCTTCTCCTCAATCAAACTTGGCACCGCCCGCTTTGCCGCTTTTCTCTTCCCGCTCTCTTCCACTACTTCCGCCTGAGATTTGGTAAATGAAGTTTCAACAATAAAGTCTGCCAACGCCTGTGCCTTAATTGCCCGGCGGGATTCATATCTGATGCCAAACTCTGTCAACTCAATCGACCACTTCAATAATCTTCCCGCCGAGTCAGGCTGCTGCAAAATCTTTCTCAATGGGGCATCAGACAGAACAACTATTGAATGGGCGACAAAATAAGCCCTCAATTTTCTCGCCGCCACCACCAGGGCATAAGCTAACTTCTCAGCATTGAAATATCTCGACTCAATCTCGCTCAGAGCCTTGGAAACATAATAAACTGGCCTTTGAATACCTCCATCTTCCCTCACCAAAACTGCTGCAACAGCATAATCAGAAGCCGCCAAATACACAAATAATTCCTCCCCCTCAACTGGGCTGCACAGCAATGGGGGTTTCCCCAAGTAAGCTTTCATTTCTTCAAACGCCCCTCTGCATTCCTCATCCCATTCAAACTTTTTCCCGCCTTTTAACACCTTAAAAAAGGGGCAAACATCTCTCCGCAGATTTAGAAATAAATCTCCCCAATGCGATTATTCTACCATTCAACCGTTGAATCTCGTGGATAGATGATGGAGGCGACATGTCCAATAAAGCCTGAATTTTCTCTGGGTTGGCCTCAATCCCGCACCTGTTCACCAAAAACCCCAAAAACTTTCTCGCCGTGACACCAAAAGTGCATTTACTAGGATTCAACTTCATTGAGTTTCGCCTCAAATTCTCAAAAGTTTCGGCGAGATCCAACAAATGGTTATTCTCCTTAGTCTTGATCACCATATCGTCAATGTATGCCTCAATATTCCGCCCAATCTGTGACTTAAACACCTCATTTACCATCCTCTAATAAGTCGCCCCCGCATTCTTCAAACGAAATGGCATCATCCTATAGCAAAAATTTCCTTTTGGGGTCCTGTACGCTGTCTTGACCTTGTCCTCCTCGGCCAATTTGATCTGATGGTACCCTGAATAAGCATCAATAAAACTGAAGACTTTGTGGCCGGCAATAGAATCAACCAATTTGTCAATCTTCGGCAAAGGATAGCAGTCCTTGGGGCATGCCGTATTCAAGTCTGTGAAATATATGCACATCCTCCATTTCTTATTCGACTTAAGAACCATCACTGGATAGGCCAACCAAATGGGATATTGTATCTTCTCAATTATTCCCGCTTTCAATAGCTTCTCAACCTCCTCCAAAATTGCAACCTCCTTCTCAGGCGAAAAATGCCTTACTTTCTGCTTGAACAGCTCTACATTTGGATCAGCATTTAAACAGTGCATAGCCACATTCTTGTCGATGCCCCGCATATCTTCAGGCCGCCAAGCGAATACATCCAAATTCACCTTCAAAAATTCAATCAAGCATTCCCGCTGTAAGTACCCAAATCCGGATCGTCAAAATCCGTCAGAAAGTTAACCGAAATCCGTTAACTGGCCCGCTCCAGGTTAATCGGAACTCGTTAAACTCCCCGTTGCCGTGCCAACGAGACGTCCCGGGACTGCCCCGTGCATCCCGACGTCGAACCGTACTTAACACGTGTCATCACACGTAAAAGTACGTCTTTCCCGGAAAAACGCACTTTTCGGCACTTTCCGGGGGCATTTCGGACATTTTTCGGACTGTTATTTTAAAAAAAAGGGACAAAACCGGGACCGGGGAACGAACTCCCACATGGCTGGTGACTCATAGGGCACGTGGCAGCCATGTCACCTCCCTCTAGTCACTCTTCAATCACAAAACAAGGCCAAAAGACCAAAATACCCCTGATTTGCAAGCCAAGTCCGGCCGGACTCCCTGTGCACATTTTACGAAATTGCCGGCAAGTCCTTCAAATTCTCAAAATACCACAAAACCCCCTGGATTCGGGCAAAGTCCGTCCAGGACTCCTACGCATTTTTCACCTATAAATAGAAATGGCTGTCAAAGCCAAAAGGAAACTTTTTAACCCCAAAAATTCACCACACCCCACGGCCCAACTGATTTTCACCCCTTCCGAGCTTCCGTTTTGTCTCGATTTGCGTGAAACCTTCGTATTTCGATCAAATACGCCCCTTACTACTTCGAAATAACCTTTTGAACTACTTTCTGTGTCCCGTACACACCTTCCGAGCCAAAGGAGTCGACCCTAGCCATAGGTATAACTCCCTCTCTCTAAATCTCTCGTTCCGTCTCGGTTTACGCGCCAGTCGCTACAACCGTTTCGAACAACATTATCAAAATGTAGACGCCTCCGTCTAACGGGGTCCGATACGTTTTAGCCCCTCGATCCTCTTCTCTTTCCGTAAGAGAAGTAATCACGAGTTAAAACAGCGTTCCGACCCGTTCCGTTTACTTTTATCGTCATTTACCAATTCCGGATCGATCGATCCGTTGATCGTCATTTAATTTCTGTCATTTACAAATCCGAGCCGATTGGCCTCGTTGATCGTCATTTACAATTCCGAGCCGATTGGCCTCGTTGATCGTCATTTACGATTCCGGATCGTTTGATTCCGTTGACCTTTGCTTTAAATCTTGTCATTTACAAGTCCGACCCGTTTGGATCGTGATAGTATTTACTTTTCAAAGTCAGTCGCAACCCGATTCGTTGATCGCATATTATTTAATACGCATTTTTCCCGTAAAAATCGTTAACAATGTAATGTCCGGTTCAAAACCGGAGTTCATCCGTCGAACTCTCTTTTAAAAATGCGCGACATGACGTTTGGCCTCCAAACGCTCATCTTCAAACTAAAAGCCGCCATTTGACACTCAAAATCATTTAATATGCATTTTCCCGTAAAAATCGTTAACAATGACTTGCCCTGTTCAAAAAATCGGAGTTCGACCTTCGAACTCCTTTTCAACTCAAAGTCGACGTTTGCCACGCAAACGCTCCTTTCAAACTCAAAATCGACGTTTGCCACGCAAACGCTCATTTCAACTCAAAATCGACGTTTGTCATTCAAACGCTCGTCTTTTCAAACAAAGTCACCTAATCAACGTTTGACATTCAAACCAAGATTAAGCTTGTCATTCAAGCCCCCATTTCAAAACACACACACACACACACACACACGTTTTCGAGAAAGGTAGAAAGACTCGTCATGCGAGGCGTTTCGGGCGATCTCGTCATACTCTACCCGAAACGTAACGTGACCTCCGAACCTAACAATCTCTGGTACTAAAAAGCTTTTTACTCGTTTTTGCTACCAATAAAAATGATCCCCATTTTCAAAGCCTTTTCCTAAGTTTTTGCTACCAATAAAAACGACACCATTTTCAATAGCCGTTTCTCAACGTTTGGGCTCAAAATACAAAAACCGCGTGGCGACTCCTCATTTTTCCTTCCCATGAAGCGAGGTCTCAGACACCAACCCCCCGCGAAAGACAACCGCGTTTCGCGCCCGCGCGAAATCCCGGGTAATTTCAGTTGGCGACCCCGCTGGGGAAAAGATACTTTTTTCAAAACTACCGTTGTTTTCTAAAAAGCCTTCCGTGGGTCAAACTTTCGTTTACCCTTCCTCGTTTTCGTGTGTGTGAGTTACTTTAAACCTCGAACGGTTTTTTTTCAAAAGGCATTACATTGTCAACTTTTCAAAATCATACCATGTTTGTGCATCCCCATTCATGCTTGATTTTCATCGCTGTCTTTTGAGCTGTGCATCATAAATTCTTTAAGACACATTACGAAAAAAATCTCTGTTTTACTCGGAAAAAGAATTTTAGTGACCGCACACTACGCGCACTTCTTTGCCTCGGAACACCGCACTTCACGTGCACTTGCACGCCTCGGTACCTGCACACTCTGACCCCTAACCCGGGATGGCCTTATCGGTTGCACTCCGATTGGTGCGAGACACCTTTCGGGCGCACGGGGTCGTCCCAAACATCCCATCCTAGCCCGTGTAAGCCATGCACTCTTTGTGTCACACTTTGTCCAAGACCCGGTTGGTTTTGGCTTAGCTCGTGTCATAAAGCCTAAGTGTATGTTTTACGCCGGGCCCGCTCCGAGTCAAGCTCGAGAGTTTGAGACCAAGGTCGTTCACGACCCGAAGTCTCTCTGAGCTCTTCGGCCTTGACTTTGACGCGGAGCTCTGCGAAAAATATACCCGAAGGTTGAATGTGACGCCGTGTCACCAAACCTCGCCGTATGTATCGTGCCGGCCACAACTTGGCCAACGCTAAAAAGCTAAGGTCTCTCGCACAAGCGAGTCGGGAGAGGTCATGCCCAAATTTTGGCACGATCCCGCCTTAACTTAAGGACGTTGACTTCGGCGTGGCCCGTGCGTCACACACGTTGAAAGTTTGCGTGATCGGCTAGCCTTAAGTTCATTTTTTCCTTTGTCGGTGGAACTCGCTTGCCTTATCGGACCTCGCTCGGGATAGTCCGTCTGAGAAAGATGATCTACAATGGAAACGAGGGGCTTATAAGCGTAGTGACGAGATCCGCGATTAGAGCTCTAGGATTAGTTGCGAAAAAGAAGACCCGCTCTTTTCCAACCGATTAGGACTACGAGAAAACGCGCTTTAAGTAAACATTAATCGGTAGCGCACATTGCACAAGCCCGAAAACCTTGAGCCAAATCCCCTTTTCCGAAGCCTAAACCCTTCCTTTCGTTCCCTGCGGCGAGCGAAAGTGGTTGATTTCCGGGTCGGCGCCTTGCCGGGATCACCGTTACGGCGGCGTCGAGACGGTTCTTCGGTTCCCTCGGTTCCCTCGGCGGAATTTCCGACATGTCTAGCTCACCGAGAAATCGTGACGGGGAAGGACCCCGCCACCGGTAACGAGATATGACTTTGGAAGAAGCCATCCGGGCTTGTGAGGTTCACTGAGGCGAAGAAGATCGGCGAGAATTTCGTGGTACGGCTTACGAATGAGCGTGGTATAGCGGCTATCCCCCGGTCGAGACGGTACTTTTGTCACAGTCGAGGATGACGATTCCCGAAACCGGTTCACCAAACCTTCAACCGGGTTCCTCCCCCGCCAACTTACGGGATGCCTTCCAACCAAGGAAACGGCCGACCTAGGCTCCATGTTGCCACCTCTCGGGGCAACCTGTCATTTTGGTCGGCCCGGTGCTACTCCTATCACTCAATATCACCGGCGCACCGGCCCGGACCATCTCAGAGATGCCAATATTCCTCAATACCCTCCGGGTTCGTCCCGTTGCCTATACACGAATCCTAAACACGGGGACAAACCCCGATACGGTTCGAGAAAAGGCTCCCGTATATTCTCATATACCAAGCCTTCCACCTCCAATCACTACCGCTCACGTGGTAGCACCGGCGCCGAGCCTCGGTCCACCCTTGGACCCAACCTTAGCTGGATGGTCGAGCGGATGAAAGACACAGAAAGCCACCATGAGCGGCTCAAAGCGGGAAACGCTCAAATCCACGAGATCGGGAATGGTCACGCCTCTCCTGCCAAGTTCGAGAATGCGGAGATGGACCGATTCGACGGAACCGAATGTCCTCAAACGCACGTCGATACCTACGTTCTCGGCATGAGAGCAAAAGGAGCAACCCTCCGGCAAATGGCCGACCACTTCCGGCATACGCTCAAAAGTTCGGCGTTACGATGGTTTCGAGGTCAAGCTGCGGATCGCCACACACAGGGAGCAGATCGGTAACATCTTCTGGAGCAGTACCGATCCAACCTAGAGTGGGAAACAAGTCGTGAGGACTTAATCACCACGAGCGAAGCGGATGAAAGTGTTGGGGAATTCTACAAGAGGTGGAGTGGAAACTCTCAGAGATCATGGAGCCACTCTCAGATGAGCAGATGCGGATCTTGAAGTCACGCTTAAGACCGTCCATCAGAACTCTCATCGATCATCATTTCTTCCCGGATCTCGGGCCATGGTCAATGCCGGCTCACGGTTCGAGAAGGATCTCAAGGAAAAGTTGGCTCTTGCACGGCCATACAGATACCGCTCGGCGGTTGCATTCAATCCGCACCGGCCCCGGCAAAGGGAAAGATACGTCTGTCAACTACATCCATCGGGGACAACGGTCGGGTAACGAAACCCGGTCCCACAAAGCAACAATTCTACTCGAAGCGACTGCCGTACACTTCGACAAGTTGGACATGCCCTTTGAGCAAGATCTTTGGAAGGGTTAATCAAGGAGGGTCTCCTTAAACCCGTTGCCAATTACAAACCCAAGAATCCCGTAGCCAATGCGGACAAGAGCAAATCTTGCGCCTTCCATCGGTATCACGGCCATACCAGCGACAAGCTGTTTGGGGTTACGATACGAAATCCCGAACTTGATAGAAGAAGGCAAGTTGGAGCGCCCCCGTGGGCCAATACGATCGGAAACCCTTTTAGAACAATAACAGCGTGAATTCCATTGAGTGGGTGCCCAAGAAGAGTGCCACGAGAACCGGTTTCTCCGCCTCTTTCATTTGGATCCTCCTCTAATGTCCACATCGGCTACGATGTTTGTGGCTGCTCACTTTGCACAGTACGAGTCAGAGAATGTCGGAGCAATCCTCAGAGAAAACAAAAGAAGAAATCCTCTCAACGGCAGGCGAGAGAAAGATACGAAGGCTGGGGACACCGGTGTAGGTACGCTCGGAGAACCTTCGGGAGGTTCGACTACTACGTCTTGTACTCCGGCCGAGTCCTCCTTGCCTCCGGGCCATGCGGCTTTAGAGCAAACGGGGGTGGGAAAGCCGAAAAGTCCCCTGAAACCGAGTCGGACCACGGGACAGGAATACCTCGGATCTTGGTAATCTTCTTGCCCGGTCGAAGCCTAATCCCCGCGGGATCGGCCAAGATTCAATTTGTCCGGCTTAGAGCTCGGACCGGTAAAGGAAGATCAAAGTCGGCTTGGCACTCGCACTCGATCAATGTGCTAACCAAGGCGGCAACCGCCACAGCGGCCTCAACACAATCCCGAGGTTCCGGCAAAGGCTTTACCTCGCAAGAGGAAGACAGGAAACGGATGGTGGATGACTCTCCTTCTACGGATAGAGACGAGATCTACGACTCCCGTACGTATGGCGGTATGATCACGTTACGTGACGAAGACTTACCGAGAGACGCCTCGGGGCACAACGAAGCTACGTACATCACTCTCGAAGCTCAACACCATATCACTCCCGGAGTATTGGTAGATAACGGGTCGGCCGTTAATGTTCTCCCTCTCGGCATGATGCGAGCCCTCCGCATCAATGAAAGCCACACGATTCCGTCTACTCGGACTATCGAGGCCTACGACGGCTCGTCTCGTCCCATCACAGGGACGGTGACTCTGGAACTACGGTTCGAAACCCAAATGGTGCCGGCAAAATTCCACGTGATGGACATTCCATCCGAGTTCACGGCTCTTTTGGGACGCCCTTGGCTACACCACATGAAAGCCATAGCTTCCACTCTCCATCGGTGTGTTAAGTTCATTAGGCGGGGAGATCTCGAAGTCATCAGGGGATAGTTTCCTCATAGGAAACGAAGCGAGAACGATGGCAGCGTGTCCGCACTCGGGCGCGGGGTTACCTCCTTCGAATCAACGAGGGACTATCGGGGCAAATCTCATGAGAATCCCTCGAGTCGGAGATGCTAACTATGTAAACGTACTCGAGCGGGCGGACCACTGAAGCGATCCGATACATCAAGTTCAGCTGTCGTTTCCAACATTTGGAGCGAGATTGGAAGGAAACGGCGAATATCGCCATGATGCGGGCACATAAACCCCGATCTCCAATCGGAGATTCGTCGGCATTCTCCAAACCAACTCTACGGCCGCCCAGTGAAGAGATCTTTGTGATAAAGGTCAACAAGCACCGTCATTCTCGTTTTGAATGCATGGAAGTCGTATGGGACGTCCTCACGAGGAACGACCCATTGTACCCCTCTTCTCCAACGAAGAGCATGATGTTTTCCTAGTTTGCTCCGGCAACGCAACCGGACGCAATACGTCCCTACGTTTGGATTGAGCCGTCGGATGACGATGAATCGGGACTCTCGGAGTCGAGGACGCGGCGGACCGCGGGCGGACCTCTGCATTCACATGCTCGGTTTTGAGGACGGAACTCCTTCCGATCGGGTCACCTACGACCAAGGTTCCAATACCATGGAAATTGTCAAGCTCAACGTCCGGTACGGGCGGCTATCCGACAATTGGAAGCAAGCTGGTTGACACGACGAAGAATCCCTCGATCAAGTGGGCGACGACGACTTCGTCAACATCATCTATTCGAGATATCTGATGAACGAGGATCCGGTCCTTATCGTCGGATTACGCAATACCAAGGTCACCCTCGGCATTGCTGCTCATGGTAAACGAGGCTTTGGCCAAGCGAGCTCGAGCTCATCACTACTTCCGAGTACCGGCCCGGTGGCAACCGGCCCGTGCCGTCGGTCAAGCTTATACCCTCAGCGCCGCCAAGGCGAGGGCAACGGCGAAGGAGACCAAGCTCCTCACCTGCTACTGAGTCGAGATCAACCTCGGGAACGCTTGGCGGCCACCCGAAAACATACGTGAAAGTCTTCCCCTGAGCGAGTCGGCTTCCAGGCATAGGAAATGACCACCTCGGCATCAACATGCTCCGGTTCGATTCTACTCCCGGCCGTCACGGCCCGGATTCGAGACATCACGCGATCATTGCTAGCTCGATAGACTTGGCGATCGAGCGAGATCACGAGGCTGTCAACATTGCGAGAATTCAACACCCCGTGGGGTCAATCAAGCAAATATGGGCAAATTTCTTGGTAATCGAGATCAAGGAAGGCCGCATGGAATGTCGGCCCGACTTCCTTCGTCAACGTAATCCAAGTGTTTCCGCCATTCGGCGATTTGAATGTAATCACGGTTACGGACACTAGTCGAGATGATGCGCGCCTACGGAGGCTGCTTAGCTCTCGCAAGGAAAGCCCTCATGGAACTAGCCGCTCAAGAAAGTCGTCTTTGGGACGAAGACCAAGCTCGAAAGACCTACGGGGACCCGAGCCCTTAAAGTGTCACGGGCGGCTTCGGACGAGAAAGCTAGAGGCCACTCTAGACCGGTTCGACCTCAAGAGTTTTGCTCATGGCAACTTCCGGGACTACCGTCTGTTCTCATCCAACCCCTGCGCCGCGAGGGCGGTCAACGGTCCCGATGACCTAGGAGATGGAACGACACGGCGAGAACGAATCCCGGCGCTTACCTTCCCGGGAAAGCAAGTTCTCTGTGAAAGCGACGACGAAGACGATGAAACCATTCTCTTCCAAGCCGGGCATGAAGTCAACAAAACCGGACTCCCGAGGGTCTGGGAGGATGGGAACGGATCATTTCCGCACTCAAATTGAAAGGCCAACTCGGGGAGGAAGGTCTATTTAAAAACAAGAGGAAGATGGAAATTCGTCTCGAGCAACTACTCGGGGAAATTCCACGAGCGAGGCATTCGTTTACGAAACGGTCAAGCGGGGCGGCAACCGGTCACATGGGCGAGATGTTCGGGAAGCCGTGTACTCACCTTCCGACATACCCGCCACTCGAGATAAAGCGAGAGGAGAAAACTCTCCCGATGGAGGTTTACCTAGGCGCCGCACGCAGTTCAAAAGAAGCCTTGGCTATTCTCACATGGGAAGAAACGCGAGGCACTAACTCTCGACGCGAGCTCATTGCAAGAAGGTTGATCTGGGCCCGGAGCGGAGGAAAACTAGCAAACCACGAGTATCGCCGGACCCGACTCGAGAATGCCACAGTATGCTCGGCAAGAAGGAAAGGAACGCGATATACCGTGAAGAGATCAAGGAGACCGTTCGCTTGAGCCGAGAACTCTCCAACCTCCCGGAGGGTCGGCAACGCACGGTTCGATTCGGGCAACCCTTTGTTGTGCGGCGACGTTCGAACAAGCTGCGTCAAGCGCAGGCTACCTCCCGCGAGAGGCACCCGAAGCCGGTATCTGGGACGAGAATCCGTCAAGGCTGCCGAAGCTCAGGAATTCATCCACAATCAATGAGTTGAGGGAAGACATATGGCCCTATGCTACGAGGAATCCTCCTCTAACTATGGCTCAACTCGGAGCGGCTGTTCGAAGGGACCAAACGATGTCGGCGTCCTAACCCGATCGGGTCAAATCCATGCATTACCACCTAAGGCCACCAAAAAGCCGACGGAGCAGAATTGCAATCCGGCCGGCCCGAAGACGCAAATTCCTTGAAAGAGGACCCGATCCTCACTCGGCTCAAGCGGGACTCGGGCGAACATTTCCCTTTGGTCTCTGCTCACCTCTTCATATCCTCACAAGCTCAAGCTAGAGGAAAGCTGGCCCGTACCATGGTCCCCGTGGGCCTTGACCCAGATGAAGTCATTCGGATGATCGGCAACATCCACTATGGCAACATTATCACCTTCACGATTTGGACCTTCCAAAATTTGGGGCGATCACAATGAGCCGCTCTACATCATGATCCAGTGGACGAGCGTCGCCTTCCCGCGTGTTGGTAGACGGAGGTTACGGAATGAATGTCTTGCCCGCCAAGATGATGGACTGCTTGACATCAAGCCCGCGAGATCTTAAGCCTTGATCCACCTTTGTCGAGGCCTATGACTCTACTTCCGTACGGTTCTCGGGGTTGCTACTCTTAACATACGGTTCGGCAGCGGATGATCCCCACCGAATTCCAAGTGTTGGACATTCCAATCACTTTCACGGCCATCTGGGCGTCCACAGGCTGCATCAAATCAATGGCGTGGCATCCACCCTTCATCGGTGCCTTAAGTTCATGCAAGGCAACGAGCTAACCACGATCTACGGCGACGGCGTCACCGCAGGGGACCGGCACCAACGACATTCCGGTGTTAGAAATCAAGCATAATGACGACATGCCATTAAGCTTGGATTCACTGCTGGAGACCTCCAAGATCCAAATATGCAACGTGGACCTTCCCTTTGTCTCACGATCGAGATTCCTCTGCCATGAGGATGATGAAACTCATGAACTTCATCCCGGGGCGGGGCTCGGCAAAAGGCTGCAAGGCCCGACACCAAGTTATTGAAGTCAAGGACCACACCACGGTCCGGGGGCTTGGCTACGTGCCAACACCGGGCGACATCAAGGAAGACAAAGGCTCGCCCGCACCAAGGCGGCGGCCCATAAAGGGAACCTCAGACGGCACACCCAATCTCCGACCTTACGGCTTTGACCTCGCTCATTACTTCACCAAGGGAACCGGCGGCGGGCGAGGGGACCGACAGGGAACCCGGCAGCGGGCGGGGACCGACAAGGGAACCGCAGGCAGGGGACCGAAGCGAGGGGACCGACGGCGAGCAGCGGGCGGGGACCGGCGGAAGCGATGAAGATGAGAAAGAAGCGGGGATAGTCGGCACCGAGACTACGGGAAGAATGGAACAGCTAGCACGGGACCTCAGCGTTTCGAGAGGACTCAAAGCTAATCCGATAAGGGGAGCGTTCCTCGACATCACGGCTCTACTGGACCAAGCTGCCACCACGGTCCGGCCACGAGTACACATTGAGGGAATCCCGAGACTTGGAGGAGCAACTCAAGGTACTCTCCATGGGAAGCAGATTGTTCGGATCGGCCTGAGGCCACATTCGAGACGGTAAGTCCAAAGCGAAGGAACCGAGTTCATAGAGGATGCTCTCGGTGGACCGGCTCTGAGTCTTTTTGAAGAAGTCGTGGAGTTGCCAAACTTGATCGGCGGGGCTCCGACAACGGCATGATTGCCATGATTGGGACGGCGAAGCCAAGCCTCTCGATCCCGCACCCTCATCAAGCATCAGCAATGCCCTGAAGAATTGGGTAACTTTCACCGGACGAGGGCAAGCCGGAAGAATTGGAAGACAAGCTGGGCCCGCGCCCACATCTCCCTAAACCCGGTCTCAAACCCTGAGTCGAGTCCTTGTCGAGTCCGGTCCTGCGAGTCATCCAGCGGCCTTACGCGGAGGACTATAATAATGTAGCCAATCATGTATTCCCGTTCTTGTTTAATGAAAAGTCGACCTTTCGGAGTATCCTCTCATTGCCACTTTAACAGCGATAAGTTAACAAACAACTTAAAAGCGTTAATAATTCAATTGATAAAGAAGCGAGACACATTAAACGAACAATACATTAAGGAAGTTCTCGAGCGTGTAGTTGACCAAGAGGACAATCGGGCCCAAGCTGCCGAAGAGGTTATGACCAAAGTGAACACAGGGTCGGTGCAAGAGCCTAAAGAGACCTGAAGTGGGCGGTTTCTTCGCCGATGCGAGAAAAGAAGCCACGATAAGCCTCCTCAGGGAGTATGTTGACGTGTTCGCTGGTCATACCGGGACATGCCGGGACTCGATCCCTCAATCGTGGAGCACGAGAATTCCCTGGATCCCGAATCCAAGCACATCAAACGAAGGCTGCGCAAGATCGAAGCGAGTGGTCCTTGCAAGTAAAAGAAGAGATTGAGAAAATGCTCAGAGTTGGTTTCATCGAGTGATTGAGTACCCGACTTGGCTCTCCAACATCGTGACGGTCACCAAGGCCAACGGAAAGGTCGAGATCTTTGTGTGGATTTCGGGATCTCAACAAGGCCGACCCTAAAGATGATTTCCCATTGCCTAACATCGACATCTTTGGTCGACACCACGGCAAATTTCGAAGTAAAGTCCTTCGTGGACGGGTTCGTGGATCTGACCGAGATCAAAATGTCCGAGGAGGATCAAGCCAAGGCTGCCTTCACCACTCCATGGGGGACATGCGTTACACGGTCATGCCGTTCGGTGCGAAGAAACGTGGGGCTACTTACCGGCGGGCTGCAGCGACCCTCTTCCATGACATGATTCACGAGAAATCGAAGTATATGTCGACGACATGATCATCCACTCCGAGGGGATCGGACATGCGGCACATGACGGATACGAGAAAGTTCTTCAACGAGACTCGAAAGCACTCCATGAGGCTAAACCCGGCAAAGTGCACCTTCGGCGTCAAGCGCGGCAAGGTGCTTGGGGTACATGGTTACGAAAGAGGTATCGAAGCCGATCCCAAGAAGATCAAGGCCATCATCGACATGAAGCCGCCTCAAACCACTGACGAAGTGAAGAGCTTCATGGGAAGACTTCGGTACATCGGTCGCTTCATCAACCGGTTGACATCTCTCTGCGAGCCCATGTTCAAGCGATGAAAAAGAATGCCGAGCATCAAATGGGACTCAGAGTGCCAAACGGCTTTTGAGAAGATCAAGACCTACTTGGTTAATCCCCGATTACGTGCCCGCCACATGAAGACAAGCCACTACTCCTGTATCGACGATGAGACACGTCAATCGGAGCAATCTTTGGCACAAGAACGAGAAAGATTCCAAGGTTGAGCATGCAATCTACTTCGTAAGCCGGAAGCTTCAAGGAAGTGAACTCGGCTACTCGGCATCGGAGAAAACTTGTACCGCCTTGGTATGGGTAGTCGGGAAGCGAAACACTACATGCGGTCGCATTCGGTGCTCTGGTCTCCAAAGTGGACCCCGTCAGATATCTCTTTGACAAGCCATCCTGTCAATGCGGCTAGCAGTGGTCATTCTTCTGGTGAGTTCGACATCAAGTACATGGTCGAGAAAATCAACAAAGGGTAGAGTCATGGCGGATCGGTGGCCGACTTCCCGGCGGTGAACCTAAGGGTCACGATCCGCAATTTCCGGACGACGGAATCTTTTCACTTGACGGCGCAAACCGGCAGCAACTCTTCTTCGATGGGGCAGCCAACAAGAAGGGGAATGGCATTGGAATGCTCCTTGTCGATCCCAGGGCGAGCATACTCCCATAGCCGTCAAGGTGAATTTGAAGCAACCAACAATGCGGCGAGAATCTGGCTTTGTGCGGCGAGGTTTGGAAGCCGCCCTCGGCGCAACATCTCGAGCTGGATGTATATGGAGACTCGGCATTGATCATCAATCAAGTGTCCAACAAATGGAAGACGGTAGATTCGGCCTTGAAGTACCACGCGTACATGGAGGAGCTCATTGCTCGGTTCAAGGACATCTCTTTTCACTATTTGCCAAGAGACGGGAACCGCCGCGAGCATACAGCAACCCTCGCCTCTCTTGTCGAAATTCCCGATGGGAAAGCGGTAAAACCCCTCGAGAATAGGCGGACGGGAAACACCCGCCTATTCTTTGTGAGATCGAAAAAGAAAAAGAAACGATCGACGAACCACTGGTACAATCAGATTTACCGGTACCTCCAAAGCGGAGAAGCTTCCTTCACAAATGAAGATGGAAAATACAAAGAAGGGATCAAAGCCAAAAACATGATGGCATTAAAACGCTGGCATCCCATTTCGTCGTGCAGGGGGTATGTTGTACAAGAAGCGCCACCAAGGGCCGCTCCTTCGGTGTGTAAACAAAGAAAAAGCCGGCGAGCTAATGAATGAAGTTCACAACGGAACTGCGGTCCGCACATGAACGCCCGAGCATTGACACGAGATCATTCTCCGTATGGGATACTATTGGATATCAATGGAAAGCAGTGCATCCGGTTCGTCAGAAGGCTGCGACAAATGTCAACGGTTCTCCAACCTCAATCACATCCCACCTCATGAACTCTATTGCATGACTACGCCATGGCCTTTCGCCACATGGGGAATCGACGTCATCAGCAAGATCACTCCTCCAGGAGCAATGGTCACGAGTTCATTTTAGTCGCGATCGACTACTTCACCAAATGGGTAGAAGCCGAGATCGTACAAGGTCTTGAATTCTAAGAAGGTGGCCGAGTTCATCAGAGAGAACATCATGTGCCGATACGGAGTGCCCAGCGAGATCATCTCCGACAATGGGACTCACTTTGAAGGAGATTGTGACCAACTGCGGCCCGAATTCGAGTCACACGTCACAAGTCTTCTCCTTACGGACCACAAACCAATGGTGCGGTAGAGGCGGCCAACAAAACTCTCGCCATGATAATCGGAAAGATGACCACCGAGAGGTCGGGAGGCCCGAAAAGCTACATTTAGCCCTGCAGGGATACGAACGTCGGTCGAGAACCGCCACGGGGAGACTCCGTTCGCGCTTACCTACGGAATGGAAGCGATGTTGCCGTGGAATTGGAAATTCCATCCCTCAGGAGTCCTCTTGGAAAACGGGATCAATGAAGTCGAATGGCTACGAGCCGTCACGACGAACTTGCTCTACTCGACGAGCGCGAGATTGAAAGCCATGGAACATACTCGAGCCTACCAAAGCGAGAATGGCCCGAGCATTCGATAAGAAAGTCAAGATCCGAGACATCGGAGAAGGCGACTTGGTGCTAAAGGAAAAGCCTCCTACGCGAGACCAATCCCCTCGGAAAGTGGGAGCCTACTGGATAGGACCGTTCGTGGTACAAAGAATCTTCTCCGGAGGAGCCATGAAGCTAGCGAGACTTGGACGGAAACCCTTTCGTTAACCCCGTGAACGGAAGCAAGCTCGCGAATACTTCGTTTGAGGAAGAGCACGAGTCAACTCTCCTTCCCCATACACCGTCCCCTCGGTAAAATTAAAGTGCTAAAGAGTAATACCCATTGGATACATTCCCGCTAATGATCCGGGTAAAAAAGCAGTCGCACTTCTTTTGTCTTTGCTTTTCTCAAATTCACCTAAAGTGTCGAACTACGGTGACACAGGCCCCTTAGTCCAATTGTAAAAGGGGAACGTAGGCAGCCATCATTGGTTCGGTCTAAAAAAAAAAAAAATACAATAAGCATCAATTGCTTGTGTTTCGAAAAACTCTTTTCATTTAACCTACAAATTCATAACGGTTAAAACATTCTTTGATGAGTTCAAGCACGGTCAACTCTTGACTCGCTACACGCTAGCAAAACTACAATAAAACATTAATCAATTAATGTGTTTGCAATGACAATGGGTGGATACTACGGACGGCAAGGTCAACCTAGTTTCCGTACTAGGTCCTTCATCCTTCTTCCCTTTCCCTTTTCCCCGTGAGTGTTCTTCACCTTCGCGGGAAAAATTCCGGTAGGCCTTCTACTGGCTCGGGGACTCTTCCCGACGCCTCCGTCAAACTGTGTGGCATCCAGCGACCCTTTCTCTAGCTCTGTCTCGAGCCGCCTCGCTTCGAGCCATCATCATGATGCTTTGATTGGCCTCCCGATCGGCACTTGTCTCATAATCGGCCATGGCATCGCCGATACGATTCCCGGGGTTAGCCACTTGCTTCGGTCCTCCTCAAGGTCGAGGCATCCGGGTGATCGGCACCCAACGGCTCACTCCGTCTCCACAAGATAGCCATACGTGTCTCCCCTATACACTCTTCGTACCGGTTCGAATCTGCGTCGACGAACAGTGCCCTCTCTCGGTGAAAGAGAACCTGGCGGGAAAGGACGTGTATTGCCACCACCGGGTGATCGGCAATAGCGTCGAAGGATCTTCCATCCGCAGAGATCCCACCTCAAAGGTAGCGGCATAACTCGGATCGATCGGTGGCACTTTGCTCCGGCCCGTCTTGTCGCGAGAACCAATGATGGAATATAGAAAGACGTGCGAGACGGCCCGGCACTCGACAACCAACGAGACCCTCTGAGTGGTCCTACAAGTCTGTAACTTCCAATGGGGAACCCACCATCGCAAGTGATGCGTGCAAAGTGGCCATCGAGCTCCGGCTCGGCTGATCGCCCCTATCACCGGAAGGACGTCGAGAGAAAGACCAAGCGTCACAAGACATTGGCACCTCGGGCATCATCTGTAGCCTCTCCCTCAACCCCATCGTAAGCATAGCGGGACTCCCTCCCCACATGTATCGGCTACCGGTCGCCATCCGACCTATGCCCGAGGAACGTCTCGCCCAAGACCGGCGGCACGATGTCTCCCCACTCCGGCCTTTGCCTCACCGGGTCCGATGCTTTGTGATGGCACACACCCGAGAGACGTGAATGTGAACGAGTAGCAATCGCGCCTGAGCAAACGCGTCCCACGAAAAGACGCTCCCCTCGGCTCAGGCAAATCTTTCGGGCGGTCCCGAAATGTCAACATAATCGGTATCTGTATCGGCATCCCGTATGCTTCTCAGTAGAGATACCAAACAAAGACACTAGCTTCTCAACGGTGGCCATGCCACCGGCATACGGAAGAACTAGGCATTCCGTCTCGGGTCCTCCCGAGAATGGCGGAAATCTTCAAACGTAGGAGTGACTTCGTTGTACGAAAAGGCTGTACACATTCCTCCGTACGTCCCGAAGCGAGACGCGGCTCTCAAAAGATCCCAATCGGCATGAGCTCCTTCAAAGCCCAAACAGATTTAATCCCGTAACGACCTTCGAAAAACCCTTTGTTACGCCTCGTGTGGTTCCGTACCCACGGCGAAAGTTGTCCAAATATCGCTCTTGCATCCGAGACGATAACTTGGGAAAGGAGCCATGAAAAATGAAGGGAACCTTGGAAGTTTGAGAGAATTCGGCGGAATGATCAAAAACTATGCGCGGTTTCTTAACCAATTGCAAAGCTGAAAGCGCAATTTAAAGAATCTGGAAATTCATTCCAAGTCCGGCCGGACTCCCTCTGCGATTGACTTGGTCAACTCTGCGGCCATTGCCCCTAAATTGGAAACATTTCCAAACAACTCCTGTTCACCTTAAGAAACTGCGTCTTTGCCCATGGTTTCATTCAACCAATATCGGTATCCCTTCCGCCCAGGGCTCGTGCAACGGTGCAAATAATTAATAATTAGTGCATATATGCTTAAATTTTGACCGTTCAATTTTTAATGCATTTCTCATTTTATTTATTTTTGATTAACCTACTTCCTTATTTGCCAAAAATAACGAGAAGGTGATCACGAGAATAAATATGCGAAGTACGAGTTCCGCCCCACGGGCGCCTTTTTGCAAATACGGTTCAAATCAAATTTGTTCTGACAAATACATGCATTTTGTCTAAACAAAGCGATAAAGAAAGAAAGCGGTAAAATAGGACTACTGCGAGTCTGCTCGTCATCCGTGCACTCGACGTCTTGCTCCGCCTTTGCCGGATCCGTCGCAAACGAGGAACTCGCCAAATTCCTCCAGTAGGGAATAGGCAAAAGGCCTCCTCGGAGTACGCGAACTCGAGGACTCCCCTCTCGTGCCCCGAGTGCGCGAAGAAGGAGCTCCAAATCCAGCCGTTCCGCCGCGGCGCGAACCCTGTGTAAAGTCCTCCCCACCGAGTTTGTGGGAGCGGGCGAATCTCTCGGCCTAGACGGCCCCCGATCACGGACATCCACGCTCCTCAGGAGCTGCCACCGCATGAACTCCACGAGTCTCCTAGCGTAGGCGGACCACCCGTCCACCAGCCTCATGGCGTCATTGTACGTACGGCCAGACTCTTACTGCACCAGAAAAAATTTATGCCACTTTGGCCCCTCAGCTTTATGCAGTTCCAATTTTACCTCTTTTGGCCCCCCAAAAGTATAAAATTTCCCCAGTTAGACATTTCTAACACCCCATCCCCCGAGGATAAATTCCCAGTTAGTTTTCACTAACGCTCGTCTCCAGACGTTAAAATTCCTAATGGTTTTCACCATCACTCATATCCTTAATCGCGACCTTTCACGGTCCGATTTCAATCCTCAATCGCGACCTTTCACGGTCCGATCTCAATTCCCAATCGCGACCTTTCACGGTCCGATTTCAATCCTCAATCGCGACCTTTCACGGTCCGATCCCAATCCTCAATCGCGACCTTTCACGGTCCGATCTCAATCCTCAATCGCGACCTTTCACGGTCCGATTTCAATCCTTAATCGCGACCTTTCACGGTCCGATTTCAATCCTTAATCGCGACCTTCCACGGTCCGATTTCAATCCTTAATCGCGACCTTTCACGGTCCGATTTCAATCCTTAATCGCGACCTTTCACGGTCCGATTTCAATTCTCAATCGCGACCTTTCACGGTCCGATCTCAATCCTTAATCGCGACCTTTCACGGTCCGATTTCAATTCTCAATCGCGACCTTTCACGGTCCGATTTCAATCCTCAATCGCGACCTTTCACGGTCCGATTTCAATCCTCAATCGCGACCTTTCACGGTCCGATCTCAATCCTTAATCGCAACCTTTCACGGTCCGATTTCAATCCTCAATCGCGACCTTTCACGGTCCGATCCCAATCCTCAATCGCGACCTTTCACGGTCTGATCTCAATCCTTAATCGCGACCTTTCACGGTCCGATTTCAATCCTTAATCGCGACCTTTCACGGTCCGATTTCAATCCTCAATCGCGACCTTTCACGGTTCGATTTCAATCCTTAATCGCGACCTTTCACGGTCCGATTCCAATCCTCAATCGCGACCTTTCACGGTCCGATTTCAATCCTCAATCGCGACCTTTCACGGTCCGATTTCAATTCTCAATCGCGACCTTTCACGGTCCGATTTCAATCCTTAATCGCGACCTTTCACGGTCCGATTCCAATCCTTAATCGCGACCTTTCACGGTCCGATTTCAATCCTCAATCGCGACCTTTCACGGTCCGATTTCAATCCTTAATCGCGACCTTTCACGGTCCGATCTCAATCCTCAATCGCGACCTTTCACGGTCCGATTCCAATCCTCAATCGCGACCTTTCACGGTCCGATTTCAAATCCTCAACCGGGACCTTTCACGGTCCGATCTCAAACAGTCAATCCCGACCTTCGCGGTCCGACCTCCACTCTCCTATCAAGACCTTCGCTGTTCGTCTTCCCGGCAACAGCAATAAGCCCGAACCCCAAGGCACGAACGCCTTGCAACAATCCCTCTTCGGCCATCAAGGTAAGCCCGAATGCTCATCCCCAGCAAGATTCTAAAGAAGAAATGTCGATCCCGTCGTGTTGTTAATAACGCTAGTTTAACACAACTGTTCCCCTCATTGTTACCTCATCCCCAGCAGGATAAACCTGGCAACAGCAATAAGCCCAGCACCCAAGGCACGAACGCCTTCGCCACAGGATAAATGTATCCTCGCAACTCCGGTTTGAGGCGCCACACGCCCTCGTCAGCATTGCAACTCGGGTTTGAGGCGCCACACGCCCTCGTATGATTCAGCAACTCCGGTTTGAGGCGCTACACGCCCTCGAAGGTTTCAGAAGTCCCAGGTTCAGACGCCTCCTAACAGTCTCCATTCAGGTACAGGTACCTCGCGAATGGTCTCATTCAGGTTTAGACGCCTCCTAACAGTCTCCATTCAGGTACAGGTACCTCGCGAATGGTCTCATTCAGGTTCAGACGCCTCCTAACAGTCTCCATTCAGGTACAGGTACCTCGCGAATGGTCTCATTCAGGTTTAGACGCCTCCTAACACGTCTCGCTCAGGTCAAGGTCCTCATGCGCGGCCCTTGCCCCCTTTCGAACTACGATCGGCTTGATTCCCGCTCGGGATATATAGGAATCCTTTTCGCTAAGGGTCCAGCCAGCTGACCGCCCAGGTCTCTTTCAAAGTAAGGCATCCCGATTTGGATCCTTATCTTTTTCAACGACCCCACCTCCTTCGGAAGTGACGTCGGCGAGGGCTAGCTGTAAGTACCCAAATCCGGATCGTCAAAATCCGTCGGAAAGTTAACCGAAATCCGTTAAGCGGCCCACTCCCGGGTTAACCGGAACTCGTTAAACTCCCGTTGCAGTGCCAACGAGACGTCCGGGGCGCCCCGTGCATCCCGACGTCGAACCGTACTTAACACGTGTCATCACACGTAAAAGTACGTCTTTCCCAGAAAAACGCACTTTTCGGCACTTTCCGGGGGCATTTCGGATATTTTCCGGACTGTTATTTTAAAAAAAACGAACAAAACCGGGACCGGGGAACGAACTCCCACATGGCTGGTGACTCATAGGGCACGTGGCAGCCATGCCACCTCCCTCTAGTCACTCTTCAATCACAAATCAAGGGCAAAAGACCAAAATACCCCTGATTTGCAAGCCAAGTCCGGTCGGACTCCCTGTGCACATTTTCTAAAATTGCCAGCAAGTCCTTCAAATTCTCAAAATACCACAAAACCCCCTGGATTCAAGCAAAGTCCGTCCGAACTCCTACTGCATTTTTCACCTATAAATAGAAATGGCTGTCAAAGCCAAAAGGAAACTTTTTAACCCCAAAAATTCACCACACCCCACGGCCCAACTGATTTTCACCCCTTCCGAGCTTCCGTTCTGTCTCGATTCGCGTGAAACCTTTGTATTTCGATCAAATACGCCCCTTACTACTTCAAAACACCCTTTTAAACTACTTTCCGTGTCCCGTACACACCTTCCGAGCCAAAGGAGTCGACCCTAGCCATAGGTATAACTCCCTCTCTCTAAATCTCTCGTTCCGTCTCGGTTTACGCACCAGTCGCTACAACCGTTTCGAACAACATTATCAAAATGTAGACGCTTCCGTCTAACGGGGTCCGATACATTTTAGCCCCTCGATCCTCTTCTCTTTCCGTAAGAGAAGTAATCACGGGTTAAAACGGCTTTCCGACCCCATTCCGTTTACTTTTATCATCATTTACCAATTCCGGATCAATCGATCCGTTGATCGTCATTTAATTTCTGTCATTTACAAATCCGAGCCGATTGGCCTTGTTGATCGTCATTTACAATTCCGAGTCGATTGGCCTCGTTGATCGTCATTTACGATTCCGGATCGTTTGATTCCGTTGACACTGCTTTAAATACTGTCATTTACAAGTCCGACCCGTTTGGATCGTGATAGTATTTACTTTTCAAAGTCCGAGTCGCAACCCGATTCGTTGATCGCATATCATTTAATATGCATTTTCCCGTAAAAATCGTTAACAATGTAATGCCCGGTTCAAAACCGGAGTTCGTCCGTCGAACTCTCTTTCAAAAACGCGCGACATGACGTTTGACACTCAAAATCATTTAATACGCATTTTTCCCGTAAAAATCGTTAACAATGACTCGCCCGGTTCAAAACCGGAGTTCGACCTTCGAACTCCTTTTCAACTCAAAGTCGACGTTTGCCATGCAAACGCTCATTTCAACTCAAAACCGACGTTTGTCATTCAAACGCTCATCTTTTCAAACAAAGTCACCTAATCAACGTTTGACATTCAAACCAAGATTAAGCTTGTCATTCGAGCCCCCATTTCAAAACACACACACACACACACGTTTTCGAGAAAGGTAGAAAGACTCGTCATGCGAGGCGTTTCGGGCGATCTCGTAATACTCTACCCGAAACGTAACGTGACCTCCGAACCTAACAATCTCTGGTACTAAAAAAGCTTTTTACTCGTTTTTGCTACCAATAAAAATGATCCCCCAGTTTCAAAGCTTTTTCCTAAGTTTTTGCTACCAATAAAAATGACACCTTTTCAATAGCCGTTTCTCAACGTTTGGGCTCAAAATACAAAAACCGCGTGGCGACTCCTCATTTTTCCTTCCCGTGAAGCGAGGTCTCAGACACCAACCCTCCGCGAAAGACAACCGCGTTTCGCGTCCGCGCGAAATCCCGGGTAATTTCAGTTGGCGACTCCGCCGACAATTGCTTACCAATCTTTATTTTCTGTTCTGGGAAATAAGCATTGACTTCTACTTCTTCCAGCTCCTCTCCAGCCTGAATATCAGGTTCATCCAGCACTTGCAACGTTTCAACCTCCATTGTTTTTCATTTCTTTCCTTGGGCGACAATCGCCTTCCTGGGATCAGCAAAAATGTTCCCAGTAGGCCGCCCCTCTGCATCTTCCACCTCAATATTCTCACAGTCCTCATCTGATTCATCAACAAATTCCTCAACAATTTCTTTAATCCTTGGCTCTGCCACCTGAACAAGCCTCACAACTCTCGCATAGCTTAAATTCTGAGACACATTCACAACTTCCATAGCAAAACTGTTCTCGTCGTCACCATCCCGCTCAGCCATATCAGGCTCGGGTTCCCGAGACTCAGCCACTTTATTTCCAGGTTCTCGCACAACAATCATACCGGATTCTCGCACACCCAACTCCTCCATCTCCTGTACCTCCCCAACTTCAACAGTCATCACCTCTGAAATCTCCCTTTCCACTGCAACTATCATGGCTGTACCATTCTTCATGCTCTCAGTCACATCCCAATCAGACTCATCATTCACAACCTCCACAATTTCAACCATATTTATCCTCAATGGGCGAGAATTAGACTTAGTAGTCATTGAGCTTGTGCTTTTTGCCTTCACCTTCTGCATTTCCTTCTTTTTCTTATCACTGTGGGAAATTGACAGAACTATGAATGGAATTCCAGAACCATTTCTTTTTTCTTTAAACCATATTTATTATCAGTCACCCTCTGGTGGGAAATTGACAGAACCATTTTGAAGCTCAACATGAATGGAATTCCCACTATTGCATTGTAAGGGGAAACGAGATCAATCACCATAAATTCAATGTTTTCACTTCTCGCCAACCTCCCTTCACCAATCTCCACATCCAACATAATTTTCCCCTTCACCTTGACTGAATGGTTGGTAAAACCTTCCAAATATCCCTTATAGGGTACCAAATTGGCTTCCGTGTAGTTCATCCTTTTAAAAGCATCATAATATATCACATTCCTGCTCGCCCCAGAGTCTACCATGACTCACTGCACTATGTTGTTACCTGGATACATCGTGATAATTATAGGCTGATTTCCATGACTCTTGGTGACATCCAATTCTCGTCGGGAAAAGCTTATCACTCGATCTTCGCTGGCGGGATACTGAGGGACATAAAAAGTATGCGATAAAGTCATGATTTGGTTATTAAGCTGGGCCATGCTAGGCAACAGATCATGAATCACATCTACCATTGAAATTACCCAGATCGCGCGGGGCTGTGCGCGAGCGGTTGTCTTTCGCAGATGTTTGGGACCTCGCTTTTGGGAAGGAGAGGAGTCGCCACGCGGTTTTGTATTTTGAGCCCAAACGTTGAAAATGGCTTGGAAAAACGTGTCATTTTGTAATTCGAGCCCAAACTTTGGAAATGGCTTTGAAGAGGTGTCATTTTGTATTTTGAGCCCAAACTTTGGAAATGGCTTTGAAAAAGTGTCGTTTTGTATTTTGAGCCCAAACTTTGGAAATGGCTTTTAGTATCGGAGATTGCTAGGTTCGGAGGTCACGTTACGTTTTGGGAAGAGTATATTGAGATCACCCGAAATGCCTCGTATGCAAGTCTTTCTACCTTTCTCAAAATTTTGTGTGTGTGTGTGTGTTTGCATTTTGAAAATGGGGGCTTGAATGACAAGCTTAATCTTGGTTTGAATGTCAAACTTTGATTTTATGATTTTTGAAAAAAGCGAGTGTTTGAATGACAAACGTCGGTTTTGGAGTTTTTTAGGAAAAGAGGTGTGAGTGACGAGTTTGAATTTTTAGCTTTAAATGTCAAATGTTGACTTTTAAGAAAAGAGCGTTTGAATGTCAAACGTCGGGTTTTTTGAGTTAAAAATGATCGTTTGGATGCCAAACATCACTTTTGCGCGTTTTGAAAGAGAGTTCGAATGCCGAACTCTGGTATTGAACCGGGCATTACATTGTTAGCGATTTTGTGAAAAAAAAGCATTAAATGATATGCGATCAATGAATCGTTTTTACGACTCGGACTTTGATAAGTAAATACTATCACGAGCCAAACGGCTCGGACTAGTAAATGACAGTATTTAAATGCGGCATCAACGGAATCAAACGATCCAGACTTTTAAAGGTACGATCAACGAGCCAAATGGCTCGGACTTGTAAAGCTGCGTAATTTAAATGACAATCAACGGATCAAACGATCCAGACTTAGTAAATAACTATCACGAACCAAACGGTTCAGACTTGTAAAATTGCAAATCAACGGATCAAACGATCCGGACCGTTAAATGACAGAAACGTAAATAAACTGGGCTGAAACGCCGTTTTAACCAGAGATTACTTCTCTTACGGGAGAGAAGAGGATCTTGGACTAAAACGTATCAGACCCCGTAGACAGAGTTACGTCTACATTTCAAAGATTTTCGACCGAAACGATTTTAGCGACTGGCGCGTAAATCGAGACGGAACGAGTGTTTAGGGAGAGGGAGTGTTACCTATGGCTAGGGGTTGACTCTTTTGACTCGGTTGACGTATACGGGATACGGTTTAGTGTTTGGAAGGGTGTTTCGAGGTTGTTTGGTTCATGTTTGATTGAAAAACGAGGTTTTCATGCAAATCGAGACAAAAGGGGGCTCGGGAGGGGTTGAAACTGGTTCATGCCGTGGGCTTTGGTGAAAATGGATTATATTTTTCCTCCCCTTAAATGTTTTGACAGCCCTTGTATTTATAGGGTGAAATTGCAGAACAGTCCGGATGGGCTTATCCTCAATTTGGGGAGGTTTTGTGGTATTTTGGAAAATGGGAGGACTTGTTGGCAATTCTGTTTTGCCTGTAAAACAGTCCGGACGGATTGTGACTCAATCTCAGGGGAATTTTGGTCTTTTTCCTTTGAAATCTGATTGATGTTGACTTGAGGGCCTTAGCATGCGTGCCACATTCCCCTGTGACTCACCTAGGCTTAGGGTTTTCGTCCCTTTATTTTCGGTTTTGTCCTTTTTTAAATAGCTGTCCGGAAAATGTCTGAAATGCCCCCGAAAAGTGCCGAAAAGTGCGTTTTTTAGGAAAAGCTGTACTTTTACGTGTGATATCATGTGTTGAGTACGCTTTGACGTTGGGATGCACAGGGCAGTTCCGAGACGTCTTGTTGGCTTGAAAACAGGGAGTTTAACGGGTTCCGGTTAACCTGGAGCCGGCCAATTGATGGGATAAAACTCCCACTTGTAATAAAATACCTCTCGCAAGTGTACGAGTGTCGTTGTGATAGCGTACACAAGTAGGGGTCGTGTCCACGGAGATTTGTTGGGTGATTAAGTCAATTTGAATAGTGTATACTAAAGTAATAAAAACAAATAAAAAGGGGGGGGGGTTGGTTTTTAAGACTAAAACTAATAAGAAGCAAGTAAACTTGCAAATAAGAACAAATAAAAACAAGTACAATTAACAACTAGAGTTAACAATATTAACCGAGTTTCACGGATTGAACTTAACTAAATTACCCATTTCATGCCAATTTTGACTAAGTATGTGCACACTCACTAGGGTTCATTCACTTTAATAGAGAGTGGGACGGTGAGGCGGCCGGATTACACTCTCATTTTCCAAAATCAATCACTTTTCGCAAATCAAGTTCAAGCAATTAATTTAGGAAGCAATAAGATCAAAAGAATTAAAAGACCCAAAATCAATTTAACTTCTATAACGGAATCAAACAAATTTTTATTATCAAAGCATGTGCCTTCGTTTAAAATTTCCAAATCAATAGTGAATTAAAAACACAAATATGTTGAAAAGACCAATTAGAGACTAGATCTAAAATTGCAATCTTGAAAACCCAATTAAAATGCTAAGATGATCTAGAGAGAGAAAGTACAATGATAAAATGATTTATGGCATGAAATTAGGCAATAAAGCTAAATCCAATCCATGAAATAAAAATTAACTACTCATAATAATAAAAATTACAAAATAAAAATAAAGAAACAAAACCTTAGTAATGGAACAAAATGGAAAAATGGAGGATTTCTCCTCCCTTCCGCCTCCTTCCAGTCCAAAATCCAAACTTAAACCTAAAATATTACACATTTTCTATTTATACTCCAAGTGAAAACATAAGGCTGAGGCTGAAGATTTGGGCCAAAAACACTAAAGCCCAACAAAAATACAAAGAAAGCCCAAAGAGCAGCCCAGCAACCGGAAAGAAAATGCCTTGGCGTGGAAAAATTGGCTTGGCGTGGAAAGGAAATGGTTTGGGCGGTCGCCGTTGAATGCCGAGAGAGAAGGGCAGTCGCCATTGATCCTTGGGCGGCCGCCGTTTTTCATTTCTTCTTTTCTTTATTTAATTCCTCCGCTTCGCTCCGTCTCGAATTTTAATCTTTTCTCCACCTTAAACCACCCAATTTCCACCATTTCAACCTGAAAATAAAACAACACTAACAACGCAATTAAACTATCATTTTACTCAGAAATTTTGCAATAAATAGAATTTAGAACATATAAAATGGATATGAAAACATATCCATCAAATACCTTCAAACCTATCTTTTGCTCGTCCCTGAGTAAAATAAAACACAACATAACAAAACTAATTAACTACAAACACTTAAAACAATAATGTAAGAAAATAACTAAACATATTTTTTGGTGTTGTGCAATTTATAAAAGAGTTTACCAACAAATGTCTCAACTTTCTCTCCAACAAATCAAGATGTGAGTCACCATGTACATGGACTTTCAACCATATGAATGCATTCAAATTTTATTAAAACTTTTTCGAACAAGTCACGGGGACAATTTTCACCAACCCAAATTTCCTTATAAGATCACTTAGAACACAACCTAGATCAAAAGGGAAGAAGATGATGCACTAAGCATAGAAAATATTTCCATAGGCACTTTCACACACTTGCCAACCCGTTTAATCCACATTGAGAGCAAGGCTTAGGAAGGTCACTACTTATATTAAATCCTCACTACAAAGCAACTCTCCACACTAAGTAGCTTCCTCCTTCTTGGTCATTACAAACTTAGACAACACAAAGGGCAAGATAAACATAAAAGCACATTATTTGTGTCAACGTAGGTACAAGAATATTTAATCATTCTCGGAGCGGGAATCGGTACCAAGGATTCAACTTTTTTTTTTTGATTTTTCTCGTGCTTTTTATTTAATCCTTGCCATTCCTTTCCTCTTCTTAATGCGACACTTATTTATTTTTATTTTTTTGATACTTGGCCCTATTTACAATACAAAGCAAATTCTCCTAAGTTGACCCTTTAACCCCACTCCAATGCCTCATAACCTCTTGATTTGATATTGACAAGTATGCAATTGTGTTCTAGAAATCCCAGATATGTTAAGTGCTCCTATAAAGTCACCTAGATCAATGAAAAATGTCCCAAACATATAGTGCACTTTTTGAATCGAATGCTTCCATGAAATTTCAAGTCCCAACATGTAACATACACCACAAATAAATAATATCAAGATTCACAAAGCAAAAAGATACAAGGTTGGCAAATCTTCTTATAAAAAACACAACAAAATTTTATTTATTTATTGATGCAAAATAAAAATGACATAAAATTAAAATGTTTTTTCGAGGGTGACACTATAAACACTCCCCTATAAATCCACAAACTCAGGGAGATCCTTTCGGATGACTCAATAATTCAACAATTTAAAACAAAACCAACTAACTACTCTAACTTACTCTACTTTGGTAAAATATGTTGACCGCACCAAAGGTTGCCTATGTCCCCAAAACAATGAGCGGACTACTCATTGAAATAGGCTCAGGTCACCGTAGTTCAAACACGTCCCCTCAATAAATGAGAGGAAGACACAATTTGACTCGATTTTTTTAATAAAATAAACAACTAACAAGACATCCTACACTACATGATAAATATACTACAACCCCTAAACTTAAATCATGCCATGTCTCATGGCATGTACACCAAAAGAAAGCAAAATTTAGTTCGGGAGGAGAAAAGACTAAAAAGTAAAAGATATAAAAATAAATGACGTGAAATTAAAGAAGAAAAATAAATAAAAACAACCATGTTGGGGTGCCTCCCAACAAGCACTTTGTTTAAGGTCGTTTAGCTAGACCGATGCCAAGGTTGTCTTTAACCTTCACCTTTCTCCCTTTTGCCCACTTTGCATTCTCGCGGGTCTTTATTTTGAGTTCAAGACCCATAAGTATTTCCTTTGATATATGACCATTTAGTGCCCAAAGGAATTTTTGACTTTTAAGTTTCTTGGGCTTCTTCTCTCGGGAGTCCTTGCCACTTTCTCCGTCTTCAAAGATGGGAGGGATCACCAAAATGATGGAGGATTCTTCTTGGGCACTTTCCATGAGTTGTGGTAGGCATTCATCTACACACGGCTCGTTGATCTTGGTGGGTATGGCCATATCACCTTGAAGCTCATTGCCTCTCACCATAGAACAAGTTCAATCTCATCAACTTGCTCATGCCATGATTTCTCTATAATTTCTTCCGTCTCCATACAACCCGAACCATCATACAATTGCACTTCACTAGAATTTTCATGGGAGGTTTCACAGACAAAATCCTCCGTTTCATTTTCCAAAAGTGGCTCTTGTTGTAGTTCGTTCTCAAGTTCTTCATCGGAGTCTTCATAGACAAAGTTCCCCAATGTGTCCCCCAATAGTTGTTCTTTGGGTTGTGAAAGAATCATATACATCAATTGTTGCATTTGTGCCTCCATCCTACTCATGGTTGCCTTAAATTGCTTGTCTTGTTGACGTCTCTCCTCTTTCAAAATAAGAGCTTCCTCTTTCAAAAGAAAATTATCCTCCTTCAAGAGGTGATATTCCTCCTTTACATTATTAAACTCCTCCTCCCATGATTGCATTTCGAGTTGAGATTGTGGCTCATAAGTGTTCCATGCTTGGCTTTGGTTTTCCCACTCTTGATTGTAGGAGTCGGGAAAATGTTCATATTGTTGCCACGGATGGACGGACTCATTTCTTGAACCTGTGGATAACACTCAAAAGAATACGTCCTCGAAGGACACTCATATGAAGCATGTGAATAAACACACGACTCATAGATGCCATAATTATGCATCCTTGAGTCCACACAAAAATTTACACTACACAAATATTTACACTACCTAAGTTATGTACACTACTTAAATCAACAAATTCAACCTAAACAAATCTCCGGCAACGGCGCCAAAAACTTGATGGGATAAAACTCCCACTAGTAATAAAATACCTCTCGCAAGTGTACGAGTGTCGTTGTGATAGCGTACACAAGTAGGGGTCGTGTCCACGGAGATTTGTTGGGTGATTAAGTCAATTTGAATAGTGTATACTAAAGTAATAAAAACAAATAAAAAGGGGGGGTTGGTTTTTAAGACTAAAACCAATAAGAAGCAAGTAAACTTGCAAATAAGAACAAATAAAAACAAGCACAATTAACAACTAGAGTTAACAATATTAACCGAGTTTCATGGATTAGACTTCACTAAATTACCCATTTCATGCCAATTTTGACTAAGTATGTGCACACTCACTAGGGTTCATTCACTTTAATAGAGAGTGGGACGGTGAGGCGGCCGGATTACACTCTCACTTTCCAAAATCAATCACTTTTCGCAAATCAAGCTCAAGCAATTAATTTAGGAAGCAATAAGATCAAAAGAATTAAAAGAACCAAAATCAATTTAACTTCTATAACGGAATCAAACCAATTTTATCACCAAAGCATGTGCCTTTGTTTAAAATCCCCAAATCAATAGTGAATTAAAAACACAAATATGTTGAAAAGACCAATTAGAGACTAGATCTAAAATTACAATCTTGAAAACCCAATTAAAATGCTAAGATGATCTAGAGAGAGAAAGCACAATGATAAAATGATTTATGGCATGAAATTAGGTAAAGCTAAATCCAATCCATGAAATAAAAATTAACTACTCATAATAATAAAAATTACAAAATAAAAACAAAGAAACAAAACCTTAGTAATGGAACAAAATGGAACAATGGAGGATTTCTCCTCCCTTCCGCCTCCTTCCAGTCCAAAATCCAAACTTAAACCTAAAATATTACACATTTTCTGTTTATACTCCAAGTGAAAACACAAGGCTGAGGCTGAAGATTTGGGCCAAAAACACTAAAGCCCAACAAAAATACAAAGAAAGCCCAAAGAGCAGCCTAGCAACTGGAAAGAAAATGCCTTGGCGTGGAAAAATTGGCTTGGCATGGAAAGGAAATGGTTTGGGCGGTCGCCGTTGAATGCCGAGAGAAAAGGGTGGTCGCCGTTGATCCTTGGGCGGCCGCCGTTTTTCATTTCTTCTTTTCTTTATTTAATTCCTCCGCTTCGCTCCGTCTCAAATTTTAATCTTTCTCCACCTTAAATCACCTAATTTCCACCATTTCAACCTGAAAATAAAACAACACTAACAACGCAATTAAACTATCATTTTACTCGGGAATTTTGCAATAAATAGAATTTAGAACATATAAAATGGATATGAAAACATATCCATCACCAGTTAACGGATTCCGGTTAACTTTTAACGGATTTTGACGATCCGGATTTGGGTACTTACAGTTAGCCCCTCAGCGACGTCACTTTCGAAAGAAGTGGGGTCGTTGAAAAAGAGAAGGATCCAAATCGGGGGATTCCTTTCTTGGAGAGACCTGAGAGGTTAGCTGGCTGGATCCTTAGCGAAAGGATTCCTACGTATCCCGAGCGGGAATCAAGCCGATCGTAGTTCGTAGGTGCAAGGGCCGCGCGTGGGGACTTTGACCTAAGCGAGACTGTTGTGAGGCGTCTGAACCTGAATGAAGACTATTGTGAGGTGTCTGAACCTAAGTGGGACCATTGTGAGGCGTCTGAACTTGAATGGAGACTATTGTGAGGCGTCTGAACCTAAGTGGAGACTATTGTGAGGCGTCTGAACCAGAATGGAGACTTTTGTGGGCGTGTGGCGCCTCAGACCGAGATTACTGAGATATTCGAGGGCGTATGGCGCCTCAGACCGAGATTACTAAAACATTCGAGGGCGTGAGGCGCCTCAGATCGAGATTACTGAAACATTCGAGGGCGTGTGGCGCCTCAGACCGAGATTACTGAAATATTCGAGGGCGTGTGGCGCCTCAGACCGAGAATACTGAAACATTCGAGGGCGTGTGGCGCCTCAGACCGAGAATACTGAAACATTCGAGGGCGTGTGGGGACTCAGACTGAGAATACTGAAACATTCGAGGGCGTGTGGTGCCTCAGACCGAGAATACTGAAACATTCGAGGGCGTGTGGCGCCTCAGACCGAGAATACTGAAACATTCGAGGGCGTATGGCGCCTCAGAACGAGATTACTAAACATTTGAGGGTGTGTGGCACCTAGACCAAGAATACTGAAACATTCGAGGGCGTGTGGCGCCTCAGACCGAGAATACTGAAACATTCGAGGGCGTGTGGTGCCTTAGACCGAGATTACTGAAACATTAGAGGGCGTGTGGCACCTCAGACTGAGATTACTAATTTGAGGGCGTGTGGCACCTCAGGTTGTGATTACTGAAACATTCGAGGGCGTGTGGCGCCTCAGACCGGGAATACTGAAACATTCGAGGGCATGTGGCGCCTCAGACCAAGATTACGAGGATGCGTTTATCCTGAGATGAAGGCGTTCGTGCCTTGAGATTGATTTTGTAAGGCGTTCGTGCCTTGGGTGCTGGACTTATGATGATGGGCAGGTTTTATCTGCTGGGGATATGGTGGAAATAACGGGAACGGTCGCGTCCAATGGATGTTATAACAACACGGAAGGATTGACGTTCTAATGATGGGGTTAGGAACGGAATGTGATCTCGAGAGAGACTAACACATTACTGGGGAAGAGCGTCCAGAGTTCTAACGAGGCCAGTTAGGAACTGAGGGGATTGATTGACGTTTCTTTTCAGAAGGGTGGTCTTAGGATCCTACTGGAGAGGAATGTTCGGGCATACGATGACGACCGAAGAGGGATTGTTGTGCGGGCTTACCTTGATGGCCGCTGAAATGGGATGGTCGGGCTTACGATTGACGGCCGGAGAGGTGAGCGTTCACTTACTGGAGTGAAAAGATATTCGGGCTTACTAGGGCGGCCGAAGAGAGATTTAACGTCTGGAGACAGAGCGTTAGTGGGAACTAACGGGAAATTTAACGTCTATAGACGGGATTGTGATTTAACGTCCGAAGACGGTTTGAAATTTAACGTCTGTAGACGAAATGTTAGTGAGAACTAACAGGAAATTTAATGTCTGGAGACGAGATGTTAGTGAGAACTAACGGGAAATTTAACGTCTGGAGACGGAATTGTGATTTAACGTCCGAAGACGGTTTGAGATTTAACGTCTGGAGACGAAACGTTAGTGGGAACTAACGGGAAATTTAACGTCTGGAGACGAAATGTTAGTGAGAACTAACGGGAAATTTAATGTCTGGAGACAGAATTGTGATTTAACGTCCGAAGACGATTTGAGATTTAACACCTGGAGACGGAATTATGATTTAACGTTCGAAGACGGTTTGAGATTTAATGTCTGGAGACGAAACGTTAGTGAGAACTAACTGAAAATTTAACGTCTGGAGATGGAATTGTGATTTAACGTCCGAAGACAGTTTGGGATTTAACGTCTGGAGACGAAACGTTAGTGAGAACTAACCGGAAATTTAATGTCTGGAGACGGGATTGTGATTTAACGTCCGAAGACGGTTTGAGATTTAACGTCTGGAGACGAAATGTTAGTGAGAACTAACTGGAAATTTAACGTCTGAAGACGGAATTGTGATTTAACGTCTGAAGACGGTTTGAGATTTAACTTTTGGAGACGAAACGTTAGTGGGAACTAACGGGAAATTTAACGTCTGGAGAAGAAATGTTAGAAATGTCTAACTAGGATTTAACCTTGAGGGAGGGGGTGTTAGAAAGGTCTAACTGGGGAAATTTTACACTTTTGAGGGCCAAAAGGGGTAAAATTGAAATTGTGGGAAGCTGAGGGGCCAAAGTGACAAGGAATCTTTTCAGCTGTAAAAGAGTCCGGTCGGACTTGGACTCAATTTGACCAGATTCAAATCAGTACCAGGGTCGACGCAAATCAGTCCCATTTTCCATTTTTTCAGGAGAGAGAAAAGAGAGAAAAATCTTCCCCCTTTTCGAGTTTTGTTCGAATCTTCGCGGGATAATCATTATGGATGCCGGTTTAGGACCACGGGCTCGTCACAGGAGGACCGATAATGAGAGAGCGAGGTTGGTGAGGACCATTCGGACCACCACTCTTCCTATGGATCCAATCGAGTTTTATCCAGCTCGGAATACTCATAAATCCGAGGGGATTGGGAGACAAGTAAACATCCTCTAAATTCCGTTTAATTTTCAGAATGTGCATTCTTTGAATTTTAGGAATTTAATTAGAAATGAGTTAGGGTTCTTGGTACCCAAATTGGGGCTTTTGACTTTGCGATGTGCCTTTGTCGAAATTGACTAGAGCTTAGTTCAATTGACAATATGGGTAGACGACATAAAAATTTTGGTTGCAAAATTTCATGTCTAGGGGTGTTTTCCAAAATTAAAGTAAGTTTAATTTGGGACGAGTAATTTTTCGAAATGTTCGAAATGTTTGAAAGTACCGACTTCGACGGATTTTTCGAGATGTTTTGAAAGTTCCGAATTCGACGGATTTTTCGAAAGGTTTTGAAAGTTCCGAATTCGACGGAGTTTTCGAAATGTTTTGAAATTTCCGAATTCGACAGAGTTTTCGAAATGTTTTGAAAGTTCCAATTTCGACGGAGTTTTCGAGATATTTTGAAAGCTCCGAATTCGACGGAGTTTTCGAGATGTTTTGAAAGCTCCGAATTCGACAGAGTTTTCGAAATGTTTTGAAAGTTCCAAATTCGACGGTATTTTCGAGATGTTTTGAAAGTTCCGAATTCGACGGTGTTTTCGAGATGTTTTGAAAGTTCCGAATTCGACGGAGTTTTCGAGATGCTTTGAAAGTTTCGAGTTCGACGGAGTTTTCGAAATGTTTTGAAAGTTCCGAGTTCGACGGAGTTTTTGAAATGTTATGAAAATTCTGAATTCGACGGAGTTTTCGAGATGTTTTGAACCGTGAATATTCTGACTGGGACAGGAATATTTTAGGAGAAAATAGCTATATCTGTGTTTCATTATTTCGATATGCGCCTGTGCATTCTGTAGATGTTGTTTCTGTAGTAACGTACTTTTGCCGTGTTCATCTGCAGGTGCGAGGGCCGATTGATGTTCGTAACTTGAAGAGCATGGGAGCCTTTTAGGCGGTCCGAGCGCTGTGGGAGATGCTCCCAGACGAGGCTCGGGATGGAGAGAGGAGTCCACGGCAGTTCGTGGTTGACTCCGATTTGGCAGGTTTTATCAGCGCAGTGGCCGCGGTGGCTTCGACGCAGAGGGCGAGGGTTTTGCATGTTGCCCTGAGTGAGTACTGGTGGGATACGACCCACATGTTCCACTTCAGGTGGGGGGAGGTGACCGTGACTCCCATAGATTTTGCGGCGATCACTAGGTTGCCGTTCTAGGGCAATACCATTGAGTGGGTGGATGGCTACACCAGGGAGCAGTTGTCGGGGCTGCTGGGTTTTGACATTACCGATGCCAGGGGCTTGGGTATTCGGTACGGCCGATGGAGGCTCATCTGAGGAGGGGGATTGAGGAGTATTTGGCGGGGTCCCTGAGGATGACAGCAGAGCATCTGGCTCGAGGGTTTTTATGGTTTGCCTTGTCAGCTACCCTGTTTCCCACTGCTGACACGTCATGTCACTTTCCTCTGCTCGGCTCACTGACTGATCTCGAGGCCGTGAGAGGGTTTGCATGGGAAGAGGCTGGTCTGGCTGAGCTCTACCATGCCTTGGATAGGTTCTCGCGGGGAGAGGAGAACACATTAGGCTGTTATGTGTTTGCCTTGGATGTAAGTTCCTTTCTTTTTCTCTTCCTTGTCTCATTTGTACTCGTATGTATCTGCTTTGTAGCTGACATAACTTTCCATGTGTTTGACAGGTGTGGTTCTTGGAAGTGTTCCACCCGCAGAGGTGGGAGATCAGGGAGGAGTATGCGCCCTTGTTCCCTGTCATGTTGGTTTGGCAGAAAGTGGCGAGGAAGCCGGCAAAGTCGAGGGAGAGCACTCGGCTGACTTATGAGGAGGTGTCTTTGGCCATGAGCCGAGACTTTTCTCCGCGGATCCAGCTGACTTGGTGGAGCCGGATTGATGCTTTTGTGGTCCATGCTGCTAGGGACGTTACTCGTCGGTGAAAGCCGCTGGTGGGGCTTCATTGCGACGCAATGTACTTGGGTGAGAGGGTGACTTACCAACATGGTCTGGGGTCCATTCCTTTGGTTCCGATGGACCCGCCTCCACACATGCAGTATCCTTTGCTGATACTGATGGAGGATTTGCAGCGGTACAGGCAGGGCGTGTCCTACGCTAAGTTCATCATAGAGGACGCTGACAATGATTTCTTCCTGAGGACGAGGCTGAGGAACCCATAGGTGTTGCACAGGGAGGGCGAGGGCCCTGCATATCCCCGGGACTACCCGCTCCCTCGAGCTCGGCTGGCATATGAGGGGCCTGATGGTTCTCGCAGGCGACTGACGGTTCCCATTCCGGAGGAGGTGAGGCCTCGGTACAAAGTGGATCTCGATGCTTCGGTGAGTGCTTTGTTTCGATTTTCTGAACTTGATAGTAGCATTCTGCAAATGTTGCATCTGTGCTGTCTGTTTGTCTTTTGACGACTTTCCTGATTTGCAGGTGTCTGGCCGTATGTACAACCAGGCCGTGAGACGCATGGATGGGATAGCCAACTACGCCAGGAGACTCGTGGAGTTCTTAAGGTGTAGTTCTTGGAGGAGCACGACTGTGCATGAGCTGATGCCGTCTAGGCTGTATGCAGCTAGAGACTCGTCTGCCTCCACGGCAAGTGGAGCAGGTTTTACTCAGGGGTTCGGCCAGTTCTCTGGTGAGACGGCGGGGTTCGGAGCTCATCACTCTTCGTATTCGAGACACGAGCGAGGAGAGTCCCCGAGGACACATGCGTAGAGGCGGCCTTTCTTGTATTCCCGCCTTGAGGAATTTGGAGATTACCCGTCCTCTGTGGATCCGACTGCGGCGGGGCAGTATTACGAGTGCTCGGATGACGAGCAGGACTCTGAGTAGTCCCCTTTTTTGATTTATTTTTAGACAAATGTGTATTGTCCAAATGATTTGATTCGTACTTGAAAGGGCCTGTGAGGCGAATCTTTGTACTTTGAATATTTATTTAGTGATTACCTTCCTTTATTTTTGGCAAATAAGCAAGTAGGTTGATCAAAAATAAATAATAATGGGACATACATAAAAATTCGAACTGGTCAAAATTTATGTCTATATGCACTATTATTTAATTAATTGCACTGTTGCACGAGCCCGGGGCGGATGTGGTGTCGGCAGTGGTTGATTAGTTATACGGATGCATGGAATTCAGACAAGGCTTGAACAGGAGGTGGTTTGGAAATGTTCCTGAGTTTTGAGGCAGCTGGCTGCAGAGTTGACCAAGTCAACTTGAAAAAACAGTCCGGCCGGACTGGGCTTCAATTCCAGTTTGTTTTAAATTGCAGCCTAGTTTCTGCAATTTTGAAAACATTACGTTTGCTTCTGATCAAAAGCTGATTTTCTCCTTCGAACCTTTGGAGGTTTCCTTTGTTATTCATGGCTTCATTTCCCAGGTTATCGTCTCAAATGCAAGAGCGATACTTGGATAGTTTCTAGTCGTGGGTACGACACCACATGAGGCAAAGCAAGGTATTTTTCGAGGGCTGTTATAAAATGAAAGCGGTTTGGGCTTTGAAGGAGCTCATGCCGGATTGGGATCTCTTGAGAGCTGCGGCTCGCTTCTGGTACGTAAGGAGGCATGTGTACAGCTTTTTGTACAACGAGATTATGCCCACATTTGAAGATTTTCGGGCCATACTAGGAGGACTTGAGGTGGAGCAACTTGTTCTTCCTTTGACGGGCGGCCTGGCTACCATTGAGAAGTTAGGGTCTTTGCTTGGCGTTTCAGCCGAAGAAGCATACGGGATGCTAATACCGAACACGGATTATGTTGACATTTCAGGGCTGCCCGATAAATTTGCTTGTTTTGAGGGGAGCGTTTTTGCGTGGGACGCTTTTTCTCTATGCGTAATTGCCACTTTATTCATGTTCACGTCCCTGGGTATGTGCCATCACAGTGTACTGGACCTGGTGAGGTAGTGCCGAAACGGGGGAGACATCGTGCCTTTGATCCTGGGCGAGACGTTCCTTGGCAAGGTCGGATGGCGACCGGCAGCCGATACATGTGGGGAGGGAGTCCCGCTATGCTCACTTTGTGGTTAAGGGAGCGATTGCAGATGGTGCCCGAGGTTCCAGTGTCATGTGACCCCTGGTCCTTTTCTCGACGTCCTTTGGTGATAGGGGGCGATCAGGCTGAACTGGAGCTCTGGATGGCCAGACTCCGCACGCATCATTTGCGATGGTGGGTTCCTCATTGGAAGTTACAAACTTATCGGACCGCTCAGGAGGGTCTTCTTGTCGTCAGGGTCCCAGGGGTATCCCAGACTTCTTTCTATATTCCCTCATTGGTGCTGCGACAGTTCGGGCTGGAGCAGGTGCCGTTGACAGGTTTGGGTAATGCTGCTACCTTCGAGGTGGGATCTCTTCTGATGGAAGATCATTCGACGCCACTGCTTCTCACGCGGCTGTGGAAACACACGTCCTTTCCTGCCAGGGTTCTCTTTCACCGGAGAGGGGGCATTGTTCTATCTACGCAGTATTTGAACTGGTACGAGGAGTGTATGGGAGAGACACAAATGGCCATCTTGTGGAGATGGAGTGAGCTGTTGGGCCTTGATTACCCTGACGGCTCGACTTTGAGGAGAGCCGAAGCGGCGGCTAACCCTCAGGATTGTACTGGGGATGACATGGCTGATTATGAGGCCAATGCTAGTCGGGCGGCCGATCAAAGCATGGATATGATGACTCGGAGAGAGGCAGCTCATGATAGAGCTAGGGAAAGGGCTGCGTTGGCGGCCGTAGGTTTGACAGAGGCGTCAGGAAGGGTCCCAGAGCCAGGTAGAAGGACTATGGGGATATTTCCTGTGAAGGTGAAGAATACCCACCGTGGAAAAGGGAAGGGGAAGAAGGATGAAGGACCAAGTACGGGGGACTAGGTTGACCTTGCTATCCTAATATCCACCCATTGTCATTGCAGACACATTAATTGATTAATGTTTATTGTAGTTTTGCTAGCGTGTAGCGAGTCAAGAGTTGACCGTGCTTGAACTCATCAAAGATTGTTTTAACAGTTATTAATCTGTAGGTTAATTTAAAGAGTTTTTCGAAACACAAGCGATTGGTGCTTATTTGTTTTTTTTTTGTTTTTGAGAACGAAACACTGATGGCTGCCTACGTTCCCCTTTTACAATTGGACTAAGGGGCTCAGGTCACCGTAGTTCGACACTTTAGGTGATATTTGAGAAAAAAAGACAAAAGAAGTGCCACCCTGTTTTTTACCTGGATCATTATCGGGAATGTATCCAGTTGGGTATTACTCTTTTAGCACTTTAATTTTACTGAGGGGTGGTGTATGGGGAAGGAGAGTTGACTCGTGTTCTTCCTCAAACGAAGTATCTGTGGAGCTTGCTTCCATTCACGGGGTTAACGAAAGGGTTCCCGTCCAAATCTGCTAACTTCATGGCTCCTCCGGAGAAGATTCTTTGTACCACAAACGGGCCTATCCAGGTAGGCTCCCACTTTCCGAGGGGATTGGTCTGCGCAGGAGGCTTTTCCTTGAGCACCAAGTCGTCTTCTCTGATGTCTCGGATCTTGACTTTCTTATCAAATGCTCGGGCCATTCTACTTTGGTAGGCACGAGTATGCTCCCTGGCTTTCAATCTGCGCTCGTCGAGTAGAGCTAGTTCGTCGTGACGACTCTGGAGCCATTCGACTTCATTGATTCCGTTTTCTAAGAGGACTCGGAGGGATGGAATATCCAATTCCACTGGTAACATTGCTTCCATTCCATATGTAAGTGCAAAAGGAGTCTCCCCTGTGGCAGTTCTGACTGATGTTCTGTATCCCCATAGCGCTAGATGTAGCTTCTCGGGCCAATCCCGACCTCTGACGGTCATTTTTCTGATTATCATTCCGAGAGTCTTGTTTGCTGCCTCTACTGCCCCATTAGTCTGTAGTCTATAGGGAGAAGACTTATGGCGTGTAACTCTGAACTCGGTCAACAGCTGGTCACAATCTCCTTCAAAGTGGGTCCCATTGTCGGATATGATCTCGTTGGGCACCCCGTATCTGCACATGATGTTCTCTTTGATGAACTCGGCCACTTTCTAAGAATTCAGTACTTTGAATGATTTGGCTTCTACCCACTTGGTGAAGTAGTCGACTGCGACTAATATGAACTCGTGACCATTGCTCCCTGATGGAGTGATTTTGCCGATGACGTTGATTCCCCATGTGGCAAAAGGCCATAGCGTAGTCATGCAATAGAGTTCGTGAGGAGGGATGTGATTGAGGTTGGAGAACCGTTGACATTTGTCGCAGCTTCTGATGAACTGGATGCAGTCTGTTTCCATTGATACCCAATAGTATCCCATACGGAGGATGATCTGTGTCAATGCTCTGGCGTTCATATGCGGACCGCAGGTTTCGTTGTGAACTTCGTTCTTAGCTCGCTGACTTTTTCTTTATTTACACACCGGAGGAGTGGTCCTTGGTGGCGCTTCTTGTACAACATACCCCCCAGAATGACGAAATGGGATGCCAGGCATTTTAGTGCCATCATGTTTTTGGCTTTGATCCCTTCTTTGTATTTTCCATCTTCATTTGTGAAGGAAGCTTCTCCGTTTTGGAGGTACTGTTAGATTTGATTGTACCAGGGTTCGTCGATCGGTTCATTTTTAACTTCGATCTCACATCAATAAGCAGGTGTTTCCCATCTGCCTATTCTGAGGGGTTTTACTGATTTCCCTTCGGGAATTTCGACAAGAGATGCTAGGGTAGCCAGGGCATCTGTGAAGTGGTTCCTGTCTCTTGGCAAATAATGGAAAGAGATGTCCTTTTGACTGAGCAATGAGCTCCTCTATGTACTTGTGGTACTTCTGGAGGCCAGAATCTATTGTCTTCCATTTGTTGAACACTTGATTGATGATCAATGCTGAGTCTCCGTATACTTCCAGTTCTGAGATGTTGTGCTCAAAAGCAGCTTCTATGCACGTGTGGTACTCTGCTGCATTGTTGGTTGCTTCAAAATTCAGTTTGATGGCTATGGGAGTGTGCTCGTCTTTAGGATCGACCAAAAGCATTCCAATACCATTTCCCTTCTTGTTGGCTCTCCCATCGAAGAAGAGTTGCCAGCGGTTTGCACTGTTGAGTGAGAAGATCCGTCATCTGGAAACTGCGGATCAGGACCCTTGGGTTCATTGCTTGGGAAGTCTGTTAGCTGATCTGCCATTACTCTGCCCTTTGTTGATTTTCTGACCATGTACTTGATGTCGAATTCAGCCAGGAAGAATGACCACTTGGCTAATCTCATTGACAGGGATGGTTTGTCGAAGAGATATCTGACGGGGTCCATCTTGGAGACCAGGAGCACTGAATGTGACTGCATGTAGTGTTTCAGTTTCCCGACTACCCATACCAAGGCGGTGCAAGTTTTCTCTAGTGCTAAGTAGCTGAGTTACTTCCTTGAAGCTTACAGCTTACGAAGTAGATTGCATGCTCAACTTTGGAATCTTTCTGTTCTTGTGCCAACATTGCTCCAATTGACGTGTCTGTCACTGTTAGGTACAGGAGGAGTGGCTTATCTTCATGTGGCGGGCATAGGATTGGGGGATTCACCAAGTATGTCTTGATTTTCTCGAAAGCCGTCTGGCACTCGGAGTCCCATTTGATGTCGGCATTCTTCTTCATTAGTTTGAACATTGGCTCGCAGAGAGTTGTCAACTGGTTGTTGAAGCGGCTGATGTACTGAAGTCTTCCCATAAAACTTTTCACTTCTGTCAGTGTCTGTGGCGGCTTCATGTCGATGATGGCCTTGATTTTCTTGGGATTGGCTTCGATACCTCTTTCTGTAACCATGTACCCTAGTACTTTGCCTCGCTTGACGCCGAAGGTGCACTTTGCAGGGTTCAGTCTCATGGAGTGCTTTCTGAGTCTGTTGAAGAACTTTCTCAAATCTATCATGTGCTGCACATCTGATCCTCTAGAGTGGTTGATCATGCCGTAGACATACACTTCAATTTCCTTATGAATCATGTCATGGAAGAGGGTTGTTGCAGCCCGCTGGTAAGTAGCCCCAGCGTTCTTTAAACCGAACGGCATGACCGTGTAGCAATATGTCCCCCACGGAGTGGTGAAAGCAGTCTTGGCTTGATCCTCCTCGGACATTTTGATCTGATTGTATCCGGCAAACCCATCCACGAAGGACTTTACTTCGAAATTTGCCGTGGTGTCGACTAGCATGTCGATGTTGGGCAGTGAGAAATCATCTTTAGGGATGGACTTGTTGAGATCTCGGAAATCCACACAACATCTGACCTTTCCATTGGCCTTGGTGACCGTCACAATGTTGGAGAGCCAGGTCGGGTACTCAATTACTCTGATGAAGCCGACGCGGAGCATTTTCTCAATTTCTTCTTTCACTTGCAAGGACCACTCTGGCTTGATCTTTGAATGAACGCTCGCCGAAAAAAAAATAGGAGTCGCCACGCCATTTTAAAGGAAACATTGAAAACCTTTTTGAAAGAAAAATGGGTTCGGGAGTCAGGTTACGTGTTGGGAAGAACCGAGAGTTCACCCAACATGCCTCGTCCGTAGACAAGTCTTTCTATGTTTAACATTCAAAACCATTCAAAAGTGTGTGCAATTGTGTGAGACAAAATATGTATAAAATGCATTTTAATGCTTTATTGATAAACTGCGAGGAATACAACTTGTGAGCCACTTATTTTAGGGGGCCACATCCCGATTACAACGACGCAAACGACTTACAACTGAAAAGGGACCTGCTGCATTTGGCTAAGTATGTCGTCCGACACAGGACCAGGATGGCCAGTTGTTGTCGGGACATACTATGCCATATGCAGAGGCCTTACAACTAGGTTGATTACAGAAACCAAGAATAGCAACAACAAGGTTTGGACTAATTACAGAAACCAAGAACAGCAACAACAAGGTTAACAGAGATGGAATTAATGGCAACAATGAGGTTAATTAATGGCAACAACGAGGTTGATAGGGATGTAAAACAACTCAATACGACCTCAAAGAGATCAGCTCGTAGATGAGTGTGGATATGGAACGATCCACACTCACCTTAGCATTTGAGCTCCCCACATATCAGTACTAAACAGGAGTAGGCATCATAACTAGAAGAAACGCATAACCAGAAAATTCAGAGATCACAGGGGGGAAATCAACACTCAGATGAGTGTGAATATAGATGATTCACACTCATCTTTGTGTTTAAATCACAGATAACCCAATTCAAACCATTTGTATATGTAAAACATATGAAATCAGAACAGGACTAACACAAGTATGCACCAAGGCAGAGCAACTCGAATCCCAGATTAACAAATTTCATACGAAGGACAGGGAAATAGCATGGGATGCATAAGCGACAGAGAGATGAAGAGTGAGTTTAGGGATTACCCTTGTAGTGTCCACGATCCTTATACCACGTTAGGTATAAGGAGCTTCAAATCAGCTTCGTAGATGGAGAGAGTGCGAGCTCACTATGAAGCTTCAAGGATGAACCGAATCGGCGTGACTCTAAGGGCTCTGAACAGGGGAGACGGTTGATTTGGATTTGTTTGGGTAGGCAGAGAGATTTAGAGAACTAGTGGAAGCAATTGGCCGTTGAATGGGGGCGGCGCCGTGGCTAGGAGAAGAAGAACGGTGATCAAGATTGAAGTGGAAGAGATGGGTGTTGCTGTGGGTTGCAAATTTGGATACAGAGAGAAGACGGACTGGTGTTTAGGTCGCCGAAGATTGGTTTTGGGGGAGAGTTCAGTGTGGGTTTGGCCGGGAAGGAGAGCTCAGGTGAAGGTGAGGATGTAGGAAGAGAGCAATGGTGAGGGAGCGATGTAGGGAGTAGGAGGTAGAACGATGTTGAAGCGATTGTTCTGGGTGTTGGGAACAGAGGACGGTGAGGGGTTGTCGCCGGCCAAGGGGAATGGTGAGGAAGATGAGTCTGGTTTTGTGGGAGAGTTCAACGAGGAACGATTAGGGAGAGAGATGGTGAGATTGCGTTTAGTGAGAGAGAGTCTGAGCTTAGAGAGAGAGTGAGATAGACCCGTCCTCCTTTACAGAATGAGAGAAATTCATTATTTAACATTGATTGGAATTGGTTTTATTATGTCGCACGACCTAAAAAGGATAACCGCCTTCCTTCTAGAAACACTGCTAGGTGGTGAAATCTGGACCCTTCCTGAGTAATTCCTCAAAGGTCCAAACTGTATAATTCTTTCTAGGTCCTTTTTAGCGAGAAACTTATAAAAAGCTCCCGAAAGTCTCGGAATGAACCGGAAATTTACCAAAATGCTCCCAAGCGCACTTTTATTGAGTAAAAGGCACTTTTATTGGGTCGTGAGTTGGATTGGGGTACTCACAGAGCCCCTCGGAAACGTCACTTATGGAAGAAGTGAGGTTGTCGATAAGAAGGATCCCAAGCCTAACGAGCGGCTGATGATATGGCAGATGGTTGATGAATGATTGGCAAGATCGGATGGCTGGACCTTTGAAGAAAGGATTCCTACGTATCCCTAAAAGGGAATCAAGCCAAATCGTAGTTCGAAAATATAGGAACGAGCCTAAAAAGGCATAGGAACAAGTGTAACGAGGTATAGGAACAAGCCAAAAGAGGTATAGGAACAAGCCTAAAGAGACATAGGAACAAGCCTTAAGAGGTATAGGAACAAGCCTAAAGAGACATAGGAACAAGCCTTAAAAAGGTATAGGAACAAGCCTAATGAGGTATAGGAACAAGCCAAAAGAGGTATAGGAACAAGCCTAAAGAGACATAGGAACAAGCCTTAAGAGGTATAGGAACAAGCCTAAAGGGTATAGGAACAAGCCTAAAAGGTATAGGAACAAGCCTAAAAGGTATAGAAAAAAACCTAAAGAGACATTAGGAACAAGCCTTAAGAGGATCGAGATTAACTCAAAAGTATCGCGAGATGAACTCCAAGACTTGAAATGACTTTTACGAGAAAGCAAACATAAGACAAAATGAATTGCAGTTGAAATGAGATGTACTTTCATACCTGTGTTGTGCTTACCTGCAAGGGTCATGCACACAAAGATCACTTGAAGTGATTGGCTGGCTTTGGAAGCACTTGTCGGGTAGAACACGAACTTTGCTGTTGAAAATTTACCGTTGCAAGACGGACCCTTGATCTTTGATTTACCGTTGCAAGCCGGACCCTGCTGATGATTTGAGGTTGCGAGACTGACATTGTTGACAATTTACCGTTGCAAGACGGACTTTGATTATGATTTTCCATTGCAAGACAGATATTGCTGATTTTCCATGGCAAGACGGACTTTGATTATGGTTTCCCATTGCAAGACATACCTTGCTGAGGATTTGTCGTTGCAAGACGGACCATTGATGATGGTTTGCCAACGAGGCTGATGAGCTTGACGAGCATTGCTTAGAGACTGAGGCAACTAGGGCTCTTTCAAACGATGTTGATGAGTCTGAAGATGACGAGACCTATGAAGATGATAAAGGCAGAATAAGCCACCTGCAGGATTTGAAATCTTTGTCCAGGTTGTGATTTGAGGAGCAATTCCCACTATCAGATTATGATCACTTGATTATTGTACCCTGCGGGGGGAAAAAACACAACACTACTAGGCACTTTGCATTTTATTGAAATTAGTTATTACTAGCTCTAAGCATTGTTAAATTCATTGCACGAGTCCATCTCGGCTGGGAATGAAAATGGAGATGAGGATTTTGTATGGCTTGATGAAGCTGATATGTATGTAGCAATTATGCTATGATGGCTTTATGATGGAATGACTGTGTATATGATGATGTATGGGTCGAACCCTCTCCCATAAATGATGGATGATATGGCGCAGCTAGGCAAGTCGGGGTGTACCCAGAGAGTACAGACTGCAGCAGATTGATTCGTTGCTGATAAGAACAAAGTGTATCACGTGCCTGAGACGGCAAGCAGTAGAGAAAGTGCAGAGAATGATCCCGGCTTTGAAGAGATGACTAGGCGAAGCCCCAGTTGATAATGCAAAGCAAACCTGGAGGGAATCTGGTAAGGAGAGCTTGAGAGGACAGCATAGCAAAGCCCCAGCTTGAAGAGATTCAATGTAGTCCTATTACAGGCAGAATCATCATGCGGCCAAGGAGGCACCCATCTTTTCAGACCTTAGTCAATCAGTCATAGACTCGGAAATATATACGTGCAGGGGCACATTTTTCGAAAAGTGGGAATGGATCCCGAATTTGTGTATGACACACTCGCTTTAGGTTTGACTCTTTTGAGAGAGTATAAGCACAACAAGGTGTGAAAAAGTGTATGGTAGCCCCTGCTGACAGAAAGACAATGTTTGGCTCTATATTCCTAGAATGTAGAAAGAGAACACTTGTCGAGACATTTGAAAACCTGTCTTATTCGTGATGATCACAAGGCTGCTTAAAACCCTTTATTGATATTCAGGTTATTCAAACACTAAATCTGATATGAACAAATATTTTGATTAATCACAAGGAGAAAACCAACTGATATCGAGAATCAAATTTGGAAAGATGGAGAGAGGATTTGTGTATAGGGACGGCCCTTGAGGAGACCGGATTTTCTGAGATTTGTTTGTGCTTTCGACCGAACCAGTTATGGTTGCCTACGTTCCCCTTCTTGGGAGGAGCTCAGGTCGCCGTAGTTCGGGCTTATCCCAAATGAAGAGAATGAACATTGGAAATCGAGGATCTGAGGACCTTTGAAGATTTTGAGAATCGCAAAACATGTCCTCTAGGAGTGTCGATGGGAGACACGGATGTGAAGCCCCAGTGGGACATTCACGGCAAGTGTTTGTGGAGGAGAAAAGAAATATGCTCACATGGAGTGTCGAATGAATGGGTGGAATTTGCACAACCTTCGACTGATGTTCTGAAACTGTTATCCGGTAGGAATTGCGGCTGGGTTCCGGGCTTCGATCGGCTATCGGGTGATTCAGGATATAATGACCTCTTAAGATGAGAGGTTGGCTAGGCTTTTTGTTGGCTGAACCTCTAAAGATGAGAGGTTGGCTTGCAGGGATGTGTTTGGGATTTCTAAGGTGAGGGAATCCATGATTGCATCTTCAATGCCTCTAAGAATGAGAGGTCAATCTTGGCTTTGACCAAAGGCAAGGTTAACGGTAATGGGAATGTCCTCTAAAATTGATAGGACGGCTTGAAATTGGTCAAGGGAGTAGGAATATCCTCTAAGATCGAAAGGATGGCCGGAATTGGTTAGAGGTAATGGTGAGGGACATCCGTGCTGTCTCTTTATTCACTCTGAGACTCCTCTTGAGTAATGACCGGGTCCTTTGACTTTTGCTTTCGAGAGGATCGCTAGGGACTAGGCTCTCTTTCTTTCTTTCTTTTTTTTTGTATTTTTGTCTCTCTTTTTTTTTTTTTTTCAATTTTGCTTTTTGAATGAGAATTTCAGCTAGTCCCCAGGATGGATCATTGCTTTCCGTCGTTCTTGAACTTGGAGACGGTCTATCTTCTTTTGAATCATGGGAGTCTCAAGGATAGTCCCTATTCTTCTGGTGATGGCTAAATGGGCTTTAAAAACGTGTCGATCTTGAAATGAAAGGGTATTGTTTGGTGAGGGTGAGGTAATGGTTTTCCTAGGGGTGGAAGGTTTCAACCGCAGTCCCTACCGGATGATCCGAACGAGATTGAGTCTTCATTTGCTTGCTTATGTTTACTCTGAGAAAGATCCGTGCAAATTCATCGAACAACGAGATGGTGAGGACGAAGGAAGATATGTGAGCATAGGAGATACGGGATGGGGAGTTGATAAGCCCCACTTTGGGAAGGATATCAGTCGACTTTCTCACTCCGATCAATTTAAACATTAGCCATTTCAAAGCATTAGTCGGTGAGCAGCACAAGTGATTATTTGGAATAAGACCATTTCAATCGAGTGTAACGTAGGTGTGCAAGTGATGCCTCGAGTCTAGCAAGAAAAGAAACAAAACTTTTATTACTGCAAAGCAAAAAATTGGTCCGAAGTGGACTCGACAGACTCATGTCCGACAGCGGACATTCTAGATCCTACGAGGACTAATTGACTGCATTAACTTCGGATGGGAGGAAGAGCATTGTTGACAGCGATGGGGCGAGGACCTTTCTCAATATTTCTGTCATTCATAAATCGTCCTCCTTAGCTTAAGCAATCTGAGCAAGCGACCGGGCCTCCCGTTCGTGAGGAAAAACAGCTTCAAGGGTAGCTTGCCACTTTTTGATGGACACACCATTTGCACTCTGCTGACCCATAGGATATGAACTTCCAGGCTGGTGGGCCATAATCTTCTCTGCACCGAGCATTTTGGATTCCGAATCAGATGGACGACCACTCGGGCACTTGAACTGCTTCCGCCTCGGGAATATGGACCAATCGGACACCGGGCGCAGGAGCACACACCCAACTTGCCGTAGCTTTGGAGCGGAAAGAGCGTGTATAAGGTGGAGGATAGAGAATTTTGAGATGGTATGGGAGAGGGAGGAGTACGAAAGGAGATGGACTCATGCAACATCTTATTAATGTTCAAGTAGAAATCGGTGGCTTTTAAGTCCTAGGAACGGTTGGGAAAGGCTAACCCTTTATTCACGCAAACTAAACCTCGAGGGAACCTAGGGACACCTCATCCACAAATACACCAAATGTATTGGTTCAAAATTAATAATAAGCAATGATACCTAAATAAAACCAAAGCATTTATGGGACGGACGAGCAATCCCAATTTCTGGAGAAATTTGGGCAGCATAACGGGTATTCCTGAAAAAATTCAAGGAAAAATCCGGCATGACCTCTCGTCGGTGCACGTTGACAAAGCGACATGATCTCTCATTAGAACATGCCGCGGGAACGACATGTCCTTTCGTGAAACCATGTTGCGTTGGCAACGTGCCTACACGTGCTAGGTTTTGGAGTAGGTACGAAGGCCTATTAAAATTTTTGAAACAATTCATTTTGATCTATTTGAAAATGACGTGTCAAAACCAACCGTTTTGGGTAAGGTTAAAAGTGTGGCGCCACCTATAACGTACTAGGGGGATGGGTTTGACATTAGGCGCTCAAGTGTAGGCGAATATTATCACCGTCCGCGATGCCGTCAATCTCACCCGAGGGTTCTAGATCTACGTGGTGTAGTGTGCGGATGACTATCTTCCTTTATTTGCGAAAATGATTTTTTTTTGTTTTTTTATTTTTTATTTGAAAAGGGGTGATAAAAGGGAAACACACACACACACTAAACCCCACAGAGTACAATAAGCAAAGGATCATAATCTGATCATGAGATAGCCTCACAATCACAACATGTATCAAGGACACCAAAACCTGCAAATAGGTCGCTTCTGTCGCGTGACACAGAACAACTAAGGCACACTATGTCGCGTGACAGAAGAAGACACTCCAAATTCTGAATAACAAGCCAGAACAAGCCCCAGTCTCCAAGCTCAATATGATAACTCAGCCCCAAGTAATTAGCACACCAAAACAGGAAGCAAGGAAAGGGAGGGAATAAAGCAAAGCACCAAATGCATTTACATACATAAAATGTCACACAACAAGGCACACACAAATGCATGAAATGAATGTTGAACAAGAGTGAAAGTTTGACCCACTTTTGAAAACCAAGTTTCAAGTCCCCAGCGGAGTCGCCACTGAATGAACGCTCACCGAAAAAAATAATAAATAGGGATAGGAGTCGCCACGCCCTTTTTAAGGAAACATTGAAAAACTTTTTAAAAGAGAATTTGGGTTCGAGGGTCAGGTTACGTGTTGGGAAGAACTGAGATTTCACCCAACACGCCTCGTTCGTAGACGAGTCTTTCTATGTTTAACATTCAAAACCATTCAAAAGTGTGTGCGAAGTGTATATGACAAGATATGTATAAAATGCACATTAATGTTTTGTTTTATTGCTCAACAAAGAGGAATACAACTTGTGAACCTTTTACTGTGGGAGGCCACATCCCACTTACAACTAGGAAGAACAAAACTTACAACTGAAACTGAACCTGCTGCAGAGGACTCATTGTGTCGCGTGACACAGGATCAGAAGGATCAATGGTGTCGCGTGACACAACAAAGCACTCTGCAGAGGTCTTACAAAACTCACACTGCAGCAACACCAAATGAACAAAATACCACAGCAAGCAAACCAGAGGAAAGGATTACAACTGAAATAATAGTCTCTGCATAGGCTTAGTTATGTCACGCTACACAGGACAGATGAGATCCGTTGTGTCGCATGACATAACGTTGCCGTTTGCAGATACTTTACAATTTGAGCACAGATCCAACAAGGAACAATTTAGATCAAACAACAACACCCAAACAACTCAGAAATCAATGAATTCACAATAGATTGACCAAGGGGACGTGGATATAGGGAGATCCACACTCCCTTGACCAATAAGCAACAAATCCAACAAGATCACATCATGAATATCAAGTATACCAAACCAAGCTAATTAAACAGAGAGATGGCAGTTGAAACTTGATAATTGAAGGCGGATGGAGCCCAATTATCAAGGCCAAGGAACAATAATCGCAATGAAGCAAACAAATAGTAAATATGAGATAAAGGTGAGGGAAGAGATTCGTTACCCTCATAGTCCACGATATCTATACCACGTCGGTATAGAGGGCCTTCAATCAGCTTCAGAACAGCTTGGATCTCAGACCAAGTGGCTTGGCAGTTTCAAATACGCTTGGGCAGTGCGTGGAACGGACTTGGCTCTGGAACAGAATAGGGGAAGAAGGAGATTGGTTTTGGTTGTTGGCTTAGGGCTGGAACAGGGGAGCGGTGTTGGTTGACGTCTTAGGGCTAGAACAGGGGATGAAGACAATTGGTTTTGGGGAGAGCGGGGAACAGTGAGGAGGATTCCAGGGAGATTAGGTCGCCGGTCAATTGGTTTTGTGAGGGAAGACGGCCGTTGATTCGGTTGAGAAGGATTGTGTTCGGTAAGGAAGGAGATTGAGAGAGAAAGGTGACTCGGTGATGGAGGTTGAGGGGGAATTGGAGGACGTCGGTTGATTTGGATGTGAGGGAGGATTGGTGTTGTTCTTGGCCGGAGAGGGAGAGGCTAGGTTGAGGTGAAGGAGACGATTGAGGGAGCGGCAATGGTGATTGCGTTTAGAGAGAGAGAGAAGAGAGAGAGAGGGGTGTTTGGTTGAGAGGGAAATTGGGAGAGAGTAGATCGGGGAAGAAGGTAATTAAGGTAGAGGGAGGTAGAGCTTGGTGATGGTTTTGGCCGGAGAGGGAGAGCTTGGGTTGGAGAAGACGATCCAGGGAGGTGGCCGGTGAGGACGCTCTGCGTTTAGAGAGAGAGTGTTCCAATCCATTTTAGAGAGAGAGAGAGAGTTGTTGTGAGAGAGCCCCTTGCAAATTGAACGAAATCATTATTTAAAGCTGATTGGGAAATTGGCTTTAATATGTCGTATGACCTCTTGCTTCGCTTTTCCATGCTTCGAGATGTCGCACGACTGGCTACGCCCATAACTGTTTCTGGCGCCAAAACCTGCTTCTGGAACATTCCGAGTTAATTCTTTAAAAGCCCAAAGCAGTTAATTTCCTGTAGGTCCTTCTGTACATAAAAATGACTTAAAAGCACTTCCTTCTCGGGAAACTTATAAAAAGTTCCCGAAAGTCTCGGAATGGATCAGGAATTTACCAAAACGCCCCTAGTGCAATTTTATCATATTAAAATGCACCTAAAAAGGGTACGCGAATTGGATTAGCGTACTTACAATCTTGCGCAATTTCTGCTTGATAGGCTTGGATTCTGGAACCAGGGGAATTATGTGCTCCACGATTGAGGGATTGAGTCTTGGCATGTCATGATATGACTAGGCTTTGAGGAGATTTATCAGGGCTTCTTTTTCTGCACCGATGAAGAAACTGCCCACTTGTGTCTCTTTAGGCTCTTGACCTGACCCCAGGTTCACTTTAGTCATAACCTCTTCGGCGGCTTTGGCCCGATTGTCCTCTTGGTCTACTACACGCTTGAGAACTTCTTTAAGGTATTGTTCGTTTAGTGTGTCTGCTTCTTTATCAAGTGAGTCATTATTAACGTCTTTTAAGTTGTTTGTTAACTTATCAGTTGTTAAAGTGGCAATGAGGGAATAATCCGAAAGGTCAGACTTTTCATTAAATGCGAACGGAAATACATTGTTGGCTATATTATCATAGTCTTTCGGCGTGAGGCCGTTGGATGACTCAGAGGACTGGACTTTGATAAGGACTGACTCAGAGGGTTTGAGATCGGGTTTAGGGAGATGTGGGTGCAGGCCCAGCTTGTCTTCCATTTCTGTCTGGCTTGCCCTTGGTCCGGTGAAAGTTACCCAATTTTTCAGTGGCATTGCTGGATGCTTGATGAGGGTTCGGGGGTCGAGAGGCTTGGCTTCTGCTGTCCCGATCATGGCGATCATGCTGTTTTCGGAGCCCAGGTCAATCAGGTTTGGCACCTCCATGACTTCTTTAAAAAGACTCTGTAGAGCGGGTCCACTGATTGCATCTTCTATGAACTCTGGTTCCTTCTGCTTTGGAGTTACTATCTCGAATGTGGCCTTGACGGCTGACCCGAACAATCTGTTTCCCATGAAGAGTGTCTCGAGCAGCTCTTCTATGTCTGGGATTCCTTTGAATGTGTACTCATGCTGAACTGTGGTGACAATTGGTCCAGGTAGAGCTGTGATGTCAAGGAACGCTCCCCTTATCGGATTAGCCTTTAGTCCTTTGAAACGCTGGAGGTCCCATGCTAGCTTTTCCATCCTTTCTGTAGTCTCTGTGCTGACTTTTCCTGATTCTTTCTCATCTTCATCAGTTTCACTTTCGGTCCCCTCAGTTCTGCTCTCGGTTCCGTTGACAGTTCCCTCAGTTCTGCTGTCGGTTCCCTCGTCGATTCCCTCAGTTCTGCTGTCGGTTCCCTTGTCGATCCCCTCAGTTCTGCTGTCGGTTCCCTTGATGAAGTAATGAGCGAGGTCGAAACTGTAAGGTCGAAGGTTGGGTGTGTCGTAGGAGGTTCCCCTTTTGTGGGCTGCTGCTTTGGTGTTGGCGAGCCTTTTGTTTTCTTTGATATTAGCTGGTTTTAGCACGTAACCGAGCCCCTGGACTGTAGTGTGGTCCTTGACTTCGATGACTTGGTGTTGGCCTTGTAACCTTTTGCCGAGCCCTAGTCCTGGGATGAAGTTCATGAGTTTCATCATCTTCATGGCGGGAGGGATTTTGTCCCGAAACAGTGGAAGGTCCACGCTGCATATTTGGATATTGGAGGTTTCCAAGGTGAATCCAGTTAATGCCATATCATCATCATGCTTGATCTCTAACACTGGAATGCCGTTGGTGCTGGTCCCCTCGGTGGTGACGCTGTCGCCATAGACTGTCGTTAGCTCGTTGCCTTGCATGAACATGATACATTGGTGAAGGGTGGATGCCACGCTGTTCATTTGATGCAGACAGGGTCGCCCCAAGATGGCTGTGAAAGTGATAGGAATGTCCAACACTTGGAATTCGGTGGGGATCATCCGCTTGCCGAACCAGATATTTAGAGTAGCAACCCCGATAATTGTGCGGGAAGTGGAGTCATAGGCCTTGAAAGTGTGGACTGAAGACTTCAGATCTGTGGGCTTGATGTCAAGCATGTCCATCATCTTGGCAGGCTAGACATTCATTCTGGAACCTCTGTCTACCAATACACGGGGAAGGCGACGCTCGTCCAGCTGAACTGTGATGTAAAGCGGCTCATTGTGATCAGCCCCAAATTTTGGCAGGTCCAAATATGTGAAGGTGATTATGTTGCCGTAGTGGATGTTGCCGATCATCTTAATGACTTCGTCTGGGGTTGCGTCCACGGGGACCATGGTGCGGGCCAAACTTTCCTCTAGCTTGAGCTTGTGAGGGTATGAAGATGTGAGCAGGGACCAAAGGGAAATGTTCGCCTGGGTCTGCTTGAGCTGAGTGAGGATCGGGTCCTCCTTCACGGAACTTGTGTCTTCGGGCAGGCAGGTTTGCGGTTCTGGCTCCGTTGGCTTTTTGGTGGCCTTGGGGGGTAATACATGGATTTGACCTGATCGGGTCAGGACACTGACATCAGGCTTGGTCCCTTCTGAACAGGTTGCTTTGAGCTGAGCCATAGTCAGAGGAGGATTTCTCGAAGCATAGGGCCATATGTCCTCTCTCAATTCGTTGACTGTAGACGCATTCCCGGGGGCTTAGGCAGCTTTCCGGATTCTGTCCCAGGATACTGGTTTGGGTGCCTCCGCGGGGAGGGAGCCTATGGTTTGCCGCAGCTGCTCGAACGTCAGTGCGCATCAGTGGTTGCCAGAATTGAACTGTGCATTGCTGACCCTCCGGGGGAGGTTAGAGAGTTCTTGGTTCAAGCGAACGGTCTCTTTGATCTCTTCACGGTATACCGCACTTTCTTTTCTTCTTGCTGAGCATGCTCATGGCATTCTGGAGTTCGGTTAGGCGATAGTCATGGTTTGCTAGTTTTCCTCCACTTTTAGCCCAGATCAGCTCTCTTGCAGTAGAGCCTATGTCGAGAGTTAGCGCCTGCGTTTCTTCCCACGTGAGAATAGCCAGTGCTACATTGAACTGTATGCGGCAGTCTAGATATGTTGGGTTTTATGGGTCCATGCGCAGTGGAATTAAGCACCAAATAACACAAAACCCATGAGCCTAGGATCCGTTTTATATAATTAATTTGAATTCCTATGAGATAGAAATAACCAACCTTGAACGCTTTCCGTTCTTGAGCTATCGAACGATTTAATAATGTGATTTTGAATCACAAACTTCGTTCTTCAGATTGCTTGAACTCTAGGCCTTGATCGTTGAACGAGCGAAGACCCTCTTTCGGTATCCACACCTTTGAATGAACCAAGAATTACTTCTTGAAGATTGCTAGATCTCTTAAACCTATGAAGAATATTGAGAATATATGTTGTGATTTTCTTTTCAGAAATTCGGCTAGCTTTTTAGGGTTGACAGACCTTCATATATATACTACATTAGTATGGTATATGTTTCCTAATCAAATTAGGAAACCAGTCTGTGAAATCGCCTCAGGACTTGTTCTGTCGCACGACCACACGAGGCACATGGCCTAGTTGTGTCGCACGACCAGACAAGGCTGATGAGGAATTTCTCAATCATTCTTCCTATGGTTTAATCAATTCATTCTAGTTGTGTGTGACCCAATAGGATTATATTATGTTGGCAATGAGCTCGATCATATCGACTCTCATAAGACATAAGCGGACTCTAGCAAGCCATTATGTCTACCCAAATAATATAACGTAAGAGTTCACGTTTTCAATGGTACACTTCCATTTCTCCCTTTGTCTCACGATGTTATATTGAACACAAGTCATGGTCCTCATCAACTTGTCTTTGTTCAATGCTTTCTCGATTCCGAATATAATGATAATTCAATCGTATTGGGGTATGGCCATACACTTTCATCATTATCACTCATCGAGGGGCCCAAGCAAAACATCTCTCTTTCGAGGGACAAATTCCATCTTGACTTATCATCCTTCCCATCATGATTCCTATCATGTCAAAATTAGCCTTTATAAATATCGTGTTAAGATATCGTTTGACTAAAATCAAACATGACTTTCATCATATGTAAGGTCATGATAATCTCAGGTCTAGGGACTAAATGAAGTAACCATATGAGATTTAATTATGACATTTGACCATGACATAAATCTCATACGGGTCAAGTCCAGTCACTTGTTCTCTAACAAGTACCCATAAATTTAATGTGCATCTCTATGCATATAATCATCATATGATTATCCATTAATATTTATACTAATTATTCTCTTAATAATTAGGGACGGAGATTATTACAAACAAATATGCAAAACATATAATAATCAAATAATAAACTTCTCATATAATAATAAATAATGTCAACACATAAGTCTATCAACTATAGGCCTAGGGCATAACACTAACAGTCTCCCACTTGCACTAGGCCCAATCTCCCATGTATCGAATACCCATGGACCTAACATGACCATCATGCTTAGCTTACGGGAGAGCCTTAGTTAATGGGTCCGCCACGTTGTCATCAGTGTCTACTCTGCATATCTTTACGTCTTCCCTTTCACATATCTCTCGGATAATGTGGAAACGTCGAAGTATGTGTTTGGATCTCTGGTGTGACCTTGGTTCCTTTGCTTGTGCAATGGCACCATTGTTGTCACAGTAAAGTTCAATAGGATCTTTGATGCTTGGAACGACTTCCAAATCACTAATGAACTTTTTGATCAAAACGGCTTCCTTATTTGCATCAGATGCCGCTATATACTCAGCTTCGATTGTAGAATCAGTGACGGTACTTTACTTAGAACTTTTCCAACTCACAGTGCCTTTCATTCAGCGTAAACAAAAATCCAGACTGCGATCTGAAATCATCCTTGTCGATTTGGAAGCTAGCATCTGTGTAGCCTTTCACTACAAGATCTTCTTCCATTCCTCCAAAGACCAAGAATACATCCTTAGTTCTTCATAAGTACTTGAGGATATTCTTGACTGCTATCCAATGTGGTTCGCCGGGATCCGATTGGTACCTACTCATCATGCTTAGAGCACACGAGACATCGGGTCTAGTACATAACATAGCATACATGATAGACCCAATTGCCGAAGCATATGGAATACTATTCATTCTCTTTCGCTCATCATTAGTCTTGGGACTTTGAGTCTTGCTAAGAGATATACCATGCAACATTGGCAAGCTTCCTCTTTTAGAATTTTCCATTTGGAATCTTCTAAGAACCTTGTCAATGTAAGTACTTTAACTTAAACCAATCATCCTCTTGGATCTATCTCTATAGATCTTGATACCAAGGATATATGCAGCTTCGCCCATATCTTTCATTGAAAAGCACTTTCCCAACCAAGACTTGACAGTCTGTAGTGCAGGAATGTCATTTCCAATGAGTAAGATATCGTCGACATACAACACTAAAAATAGTGCTACGCTCCCACTAATTTTCTTGTATACACAAGGTTCATCTTCGTTCTTGATAAAGCCAAACTCTTTGATTGCTTCATCAAAACGTAGATTCCAACTCCTAGAAGCTTGCTTCAATTCATAAATGGATTTCTGCAACTTACACACCTTGTTAGAATTTTCTGGACTGACAAAACCTTCAGGTTGTATCATGTATACATCCTCAAGTAACTTCCCATTAAGGAAAGCTGTCTTGACATCCATTTTCCATATCTCATAGTCATAATATGCGGCTATGGCAATTAAAATTCTAATAGACTTAAGCATAGCTACAGGCGAAAAGGTTTCATCATAGTCGATGCCATGAATCTGCCTATATCCCTTAGCCACGAGCCTAGCCGTATAGGTGTACACCTTCCCATCCATGTCGGTCTTTTTCTTGAAGACCCATTTGCACCCTATGATTTTTACACCTTTGGGTGGATCAATCAAGTTCCAAACTTGATTATCAGCCATAGATTGTAATTCGGACTTCATTGCCTCTTGCCATTTTTTCGAATCAGGAGCGGACATCGCCTCTTGATAGCAAGTAGGTTCATCGTTTTCGATTAAATCCACTTCATCACTTTCCGTAACGAGAAATACATATCTCTCGGGTTCGGATCGTGACCTACCACTTCGACGAAGAACTTGTGCATCTTGAACCGGTTCCACAACTACTTGTGAACTTGGCTCAGTCTCTACCATTGGTTCAATGTTGTTTTCGGGTTCTCGAATTTCTTCGAGATCAATTTTACTCACACTGGTTCCTTTGCGAAGAAACTCCTTTTCTAAGAAATTATCATTTCGAGCAACAAACACTTTGTTCTCGTTTCGGTTGTAGAAATAGTATCCTTTGGTTTCCTTAGGATAACCCACGAAAACACATTTATCAGACTTAGGTGCTAGCTTGTCAGAAGTTAACTTCTTGACATATGCATCGCAACTCCAAATCTTCATGAAAGATAAACTAGGTTTTCTTCCATGCCACATCTCATATGGGGTCTTTTGAACCGATTTGGTAGGAACTCTGTTTATAGTAAAAGCAGCAGTTTCTAGTGCATGTCCCCAAAAGGATAAAGGAAGCTCAACTTGACTCATCATAGAACGAACCATGTCCAATAAGGTTCTATTCCTCCTTTCAGACACACCATTCCATTGTGGTGTTCCGGGTAGAGAGAGTTCTGAAACGATTCCACAACTCTTAAGATGACTGTCAAATTCTTGGCTCAAATATTCACCGCCTCGATCAGATCGAAGTACTTTAATAGTTTTGCCAAGTTGATTTTGCACCTCATTTTGAAATATTCGAAATATCTCAAACGATTCACTTTTATGTTTCATTAGATAAACATATCCAAATCTACTATAATCATCAGTGAATGTTATGAAGTACCGAAATCCTCCCCCAGCATCGCTACTCATAGGTCCACACACATCGGTATGTATGAGGCCTAATAAGTCGCCTGCCCTTTCACCAGTTTTGGTAAATGGGTCCTTGGTCATCTTGCCAAGTAAACAAGATTCGCATGTCTCATAAGATTCATAATCATGTGAGTCTAAAAATCCATCTTTATGGAGTTTAGAAATGCATTTCTCATTTATATGGCCAAGACGACAATGCCATAAGTAAGTGTGGTTTACATCATTGGGTTTAGATTTCTTGTTAATGTTATAGACATCATTATCAAACATCAAGGATATAAAGGCCATTGAATGAAACAGCAGTACAATAATGCATACCACTCTTGTAAATGGAAAACTTCTTATCACATATAAGAAAATTAAAACCTTCATTATCCAAACATGAAATCGAAATAATATTCCTACTTAAAGCTGGAACGTAATAACAATTGTTCAAAACAAGTATTATTCCACTAGTTAAAGTAACTTCATAAGTTCCTACGGCTAATGCAGCAACTCTTGCTCCATTCCCCACACGTAGGTCCACTTCACCCTCTTTAAGCATCCTTCTGTTCTTTAGACCCTGCACATTTAAACAAATGTGAGTTCCACATCCGGTATCTAATACCCAAGAACTAGAAGTAGATAGAAATATATCTATAACAAATATACCGGAAGTCGAAGCAACACATTTGCTCTTCTTCAGTGCTTCCTTGTATTTTGTATAGTTTCTCCTCCAATGTCCAATCTCACTGCAATGGAAGCAGACTGCGTCCTCTTGGGACTTGGGCTTAGCCTCTTTAGGCTTGGCAGCCTCTTTGGGTTTGACAACATTTGCCTTAGGATTAGCAACCTTTGCCTTTCCCTTACCCTTGAAACCCTTCCCCTTATTAACCATCAACACTTGATCGGTTTTCTTCTCGACAATATTGGTTTTCACACTGTTCAACATTTGAACTAACTCGGAAAGGTTTTTATTCATGCCTCCCATGTTATAGTGCATTATGAAATTACTAAAACTTTTGGGCAATGAATTCAATATTATGTCAGTAGCCAACTCTTGGCTAATTGGAAAACCGAGCCTTTCAAGATGCTCAATGTGGCCCTTCAACTTAAGAGCATGGGAACCAGCTTGTCCTTCACTCATCTTCCATGAGGTCAGGACCTTAACTGTGTTATACCTTTCTTGCCTAGCTTGAACTTGGAACATTTCCATCAGTCGATTGTTCAGATCAACTGTCCCCAAGTGCTCAAGATCCTTCTGAAGGTTCTTGCACATGGCGGAGAGCATGAGGCATCCAACATCTGTAGAATCACGCTTGTGCTTCAGATATTGATCCTTCAATGCCCTAGTAGCATTGGCAGCAGGTTCAGGTGGAATAGGTTCCTCGAGAACGTACAGTTTTTCCTCTTGCCTGAGAACAATTCTCACGCTACGGATCCAATCCATATAGTTTGTACCATTCTCTTCCAACTTCTCCTTCTCAAGGAGAGATCGCAGTGACAGATGATTATTGTTTGATGCCATTTATTCTACAAAAAGATATACATAAAATATGAACACATATAAGTAAACATATCATATGAGAAGTATAATGCATTTACATAAAATGCTCCCACTAAATTATACACCTTCCAATGCAAATAAGCATAATATACATTTAATGGGCTAAGATCCAACTTTAATTTAATTTCAAGTTTGCTATGGCAAACCGCTCAAAACTAAATTAATTAGGTAGAAACATCAATCATATCACATATATGACTCTTAGATCTTTTATGAGATTTATTCAAGACATCATATGTCTAAGCATATTTTAATCTCATCTTATGCCTTGGGTCCAAAACCATTTTGATAACCCAATTAAGTTCATTCACTTTAAACGTATAGGAACCACCAGTTCCTCATCTTACTCGCAGACGAATAGAATCAAAGTACCTTGCTATGGCAAGCCCACCCAAAACTATCCGAATGGTCTCAAGTGTTTTAATTATGAATTGGCATAAAGAACTTAAAAGTTAAATGAAGGTTCTTAAAAGTAGATTATAAGCATATCAGCAAAGATAGTCATAATCGTGCACCAGGTAAGTTCCCAGGAAGATAGGTGAGCCACAAGGACTACTTAAGTACCAAATCTCTCCTTCGACAGAACTTTCCTAGACATGCACAATCAGAAATCAGCTCTGATTTGCAACATAATCAACACTTTGAATAAATAATCAGTTTTCTTTTAAATTTTGCGTAATATGACTTGTTTCTCATAAACAATCATAAACCAAAATCTTAATGTTTCAATCTAAACATTCAGGAAATTATAATACAATGTTTCAACTAAACATCTAAAATTCTAAACACATAAGAACACATAATTCATGCATCGCAACAATTAATAAAATCATATTTTAATTAACTAAGCATGCATAAATAATGAATTAATCAAGTATAGCCCTATAAACTTAATTTCCAAAAATTTATAGCATCCAGATTAACACATAAACATATCAGATTGTAAACACATTCACAGATTAACATGATTGTTTAACAAAACTGATTCTGCCCAGATTGGGCTAGTTTTGTCGCATGACAGAGGCATGCTTTGTCGCGTGACACAAGCAGCCTATGTCGCGTGACACAATCAAGAAGTGTCGCGTGACATCTTGATACCAGATTTGCAGATTTGCAGATTTCATCAATTCTAAATCACAGAGCAATTAAATCATGTAAACGACTTTTTAACAGATTCAATTCAATATCATTAGAACATGATATATTGTTTCAAAAACAATCAATCCATCGCATACAAGACATGCAAAAGAACATATAAATGATTTATATCACTTTTCTAGCATGTTAATTCAAACTTAATGATACGAACGGGGCTCTGATACCACTGTTGGATTTTATGGGTCCATGCGCAGCGGAATTAAGCATCAAATAACACAAAACCCAAGAGCCTAGGATCCGTTCTATACAATTAATTTGAATTCCTATGAGATAGAAATAACCAACCTTGAACGCTTTCCGTTCTTGAGCTATCGAACGATTTAATAATGTGATTTTGAATCACAAACTTCGTTCTTCAGATTGCTTGAACTCTAGGCCTTGATCATTGAACTAGCGAAGACCCTCTTTCGGTATCCACACCTTTGAATGAACCAAGAATTACTTCTTGAAGATTGCTAGATCTCTTAAACCTATGAAGAATATTGAGAATATATGTTGTGATTTTCTTTTCAGAAATTCGGCTAGCTTTTTAGGGTTGACAGACCTTCATATATATACTACATTAGTATGGTATATGTTTCCTAATCAAATTAGGAAACCAGTCTGTGAAACCGCCTCAGGACCTGTTATGTCGCACGATCACACGAGGCACATGGCCTAGTTATGTCGCACGACCAGATAAGGCTGATGAGGAATTTCTCAATCATTCTTCCTATGATTTAATCAATTCATTCTAGTTGTGTGTGACCCAATAGGATTATATTATGTTAGCAATGAGCTCGATCATATCGACTCTCATAAGACATAAGCGGACTCTACCAAGCCATTATGTCTACCCAAATAATATAATGTAAGAGTTCACGTTTCCAATGGTACACTTCCATTTCTCCCTTTGTCTCACAATGTTATATTGAACACAAGTCATGGTCCTCGTCAACTTGTCTTTGTTCAATGCTTTCTCGATTCTGAGTATAATGATAATCCAATCGTATTGGGGTATGGCCATACACTTTCATCATTATCACTCATCGAGGGGCCCAAGCAAAATATCTCTCTTTCGAGGGACAAATTCCATCTTAACTTATCATCCTTCCCATCATGATTCCTATCATGCCAAAATTAACCTTTATAAATATCGTGTTAAAATATCGTTTGACTAAAATCAAACATGACTTTCATCATATGTAAGGTCATGATAGCCTCAGGTCTAGGGACTAAATGAAGTAACCATATGAGATTTAATTATGACATTTGACCATGACATAAATCTCATACGGGTCAAGTCCAGTCACTTGTTCTCTAACAAGTACCCATAAATTTAATGTGCATCTCTATGCATATAATCATCATATGATTATCCATTAACATTTATACTAATTATTCTCTTAATAATTAGGGACGGAGATTATTACAGACAAATATGCAAAACATATAATAATCAAATAATAAACTTCTCATATAATAATAAATAATGTCAACACATAAGTCTATCTACTATAGGCCTAGGGCATAACACTAACAAGATAAACTTCCATTGGGGAGAGCTTTTTCTTCTGCTTTAACTGAGTGGCGGGTATGTCGGAAGGTGAGTACATGGCTTCCCAAACATCTGCCCATGTAACTGGCTGCTGTCCCAGTTGATCGTTTTTGTAAACGAATGCCGTAGTCTGTGGAATCTCCCTGAGTAGTTGCTGGAGATATATTTCCATTTTTCTTTTCCTTTTGAATAGACCTTCCTCCTTCAGTTGGCCTTTTAGCTTGAGAGCGGAAATGATCCGTTCCCATCCTCCCAGGACCCTTGGGATTCCAGTTTTGTTGACTTCATGACCGACTTGGAAGAGAATGGTTTCATCGTCTTTGTCGTCGCTTTCACAGAGAACTTGCTTTTCTCGGGGAGATAAGCGCTTGTAGTCCTCATGCTGTTTGGCTAGGTATTCCTTGTGCTGTGCCATTCCATCTCCTAGGTTGATGGGACTGTTGACCGCCCTCCCTATCCAGAGGGGGTTTGATGAGAGGTGATGGTAGTCCAGGAAGTTGCCGTGAGCAAAACCCTTGAGGTCGAACTGGTCTAGAATGGCCTCTAGCTTTCTGTCTAAAGCTGCTTGTGACGCTTTAAGGGCTTGGTCCCTGTGAGTCTTCTGAGCTTGGTTCTCATCCCAGAGACGGTTCTCTTGAGCGGCTAGTTCCAGGAGGGCTTTCCTTGCGAGAGCTAAACAGTCCCCGTAGGTGCGTGCCATCTGACTGGTGTCTAGAACTGTAATCACATCCAAATCCCCAAACGGTGGAAACACTTGGATTATGTTGACGAAGGAAGTTGGGCTGGGACATTACATGCGACCTTCCCTGATCTCAGTTATCAAGAAGTTTGCCCATATCTGTTTGATTAAACCCACGGGGATATTGAACTCTGCGATGTTGATGGTCTAGTGATCTTGCTGGATCGCCAAGTCTATCAGAGCTAGCAGTTTGCTGGCGGGATGCCTGAATCCGTGGCCGTGATGGCTGGGAGCAGGGTCGAACTTGAGCATGTTGATGCTGAGGTGATCATTCCTTTCAGCGGAAGCTTGATCTGTCTTGCGGGGAAGACTCTTACAGTTGTTTTTAGGGTGGCTACTGGAAGCATTCCTGAGGTTGATCTAATTTGTAGCAAGGTGAGGAGCTTTGTCTCATTTGCTAATGCCCTTGGCGGCGCTCTTTGCTGTAAGCTTGACTGGCGGCACGAGCCGGTTGCTACTGGGGCTGGTAACTGGAATTGATGATGAGCTTTGAGCTCGCTTGGCCAAGGCCTCGTTTACCATGAGCAGGCAATCGTCGAGGGTAACTTTGGCATTGCAAAATCTGATAATAAGGACCAGATCCTTGGTATCATCGGGATATCCGGAAAAGATAATGTTGACGAAGTCATCGTCAGTTACTTGATCAGAGGGGTTTTTTGTCGTGTCAAGCAGTTGTTTCCAATTGTCGGATAACTGCCCGTACTGGACGTTGTGCTTGACAATTTCCATGGTATTGGAGCCCTCGTGGTAGGTGACCTCATCGGAACTGGTGCCGTCCTCGAAACTGAGCATATGTATGTAAGGATCTTCTCGCGGATCCGCTGCGTCTTCGACTCCGGAGAGTCCTGATTCGTTGTCGTCTGACGGCTCAACCCAAACGTAAGGACGTCTCTGAAATGAACGGCCTCCGAAATTAAAAAGTTTTGTTTTATCTTTTGAATGTTGAAGATTTTGGGAGTCGCCACGCCGTTTTTAAAGGAAAACATTAAAAAACCTTTTTTAAAGAGAATTTGGGTTCGGGGGTCAGGTTACGTGTTGGGAAGAACATGAGAGTTCACCCAACACGCCTCGTCCGTAGACGAGTCTTTCAATCAAACATTGGACAATTATAAACATTCAAAGTGTGTGCGATTTGTGTCAATAAACAGGGCATGCAAACTTGGATTTCATTGATGATGATTCAAAATGGATACAACTTGTGAGCCATGATAGTGGGCCACACCCTTTACATATGATGACTTGCATTACAAGGCAAGGGCTGGAGACAGTCTTCTCAGGAAGCTTGGGTGTCGTCCGACACAGGTCTTCCTCAGAGAGGGATGTCGGACGACAGGAAGCCTCCTAGTCAGATTGCCTCTTACAACAGCAAAGCTGCTCTGGAATCTGGGACAAGATTATTTCAACTATGAAGGAACACTATTCAGGGTCTAAGCTCATTTTGGGGTTGATTGGAGTGAGCAAAGTCAAGATTGACTTTTAATGATACGGATGTCATATGACATAGGACACCCGAGAATGTCCATGTCATATGGCAAACCGCCTCCATCAATTTATTGCACCCAAATAGAACTTAGGCTCCCAAAGTAGTGGTAACTGGACCAAAATTACTTTGAACAAGCTTTGAGTTACAAAGGGGGACCAATCTTGGTAGATCTGAAGTCCAAGAAAAGCTGTACAGCCTTCTGGGAACTCTATGTCGTATGACACAGGAACTCTTGAGAGTCCTATGTCGTCCGACATAGGCAGCCTGTTTCAGTGTCCTTCAGTCAGATTGATCCCACCTTGTTCCCAAAGCAAACCAAACTATATTTATTAACTGAAAGCAGTAAAATAGTAACACTACGTGAGTATTATGGGAGGATCACATGGCTTTAATGGCCAAATGTGATGAATCACATATCTATGGCCATTGTCATGTAGCCATCACCTCCTAACTCAATGGAAACCAACCAAGATTCAAACTTTAATGGTGCTAATGCCACCAAATGTTCAGATCTGAGGTGGGGAGAGGTGAATATGGAAGATTCACCTCTCCACCACCTTTATCATGCAAAATCCCAAATATTTCACATAATATCAAGATATATAAGCATGCAAGATGATATAGATGTATGTAAGAGTTAATCAGAGAGAGAGAGGGTTTAGTGGCTACCTATTGTAGTCCACAAGGTAAAGACACCAATAGTATGGTGTTTACCCCTTCAACACACCAACAAAGGAAGGCTTTCTTTGGATCTTGGCTTGAGTATGTGTATGTATGAGGAGGGAGGTGAGTATGTGTGTGAGAGAGAGAGGATGAGACTCTATTTTGACAGAGTTTCCCCCTTACTAAAATCCTCCCAAAAAGTCCCCTTAAATGATCAGCCATGCCCTTTATTTATAGGCAGGCTGATGGGATAACCTATGTCGTCCGACAAAGGGAGTTAAACCGCCTTTAGATAACCGGTGTCAGACGACAGCGTACAACTTTATGGCACAGTTGGACCGAATGGATGGCAGGCCCAATGGGTTGGGTGATTAAATGGATAATTGGGCTCAAATTGCATTTTAGCAAATGAATGAGCCCAAAAATCAAGGAAAGTGGACCCAAAAACACGAGTTCGGGTCGGGGTACTCACAGAGCCCCTCGGCGACGTCACTTCCACGGGAAGTGGGGTCGTCGACACAATGAGAATCCCGAGCCGGACACGAACGGTGGGGAAAAAAGATGACCAAGATGGCCGAGTGGCTGGACCTTTTGTGGAAAGGATTCCTACGTATCCCGTGGGGGAATCAAGCCGAATCGTAGTTCAACCAAGATGGACGTTTGCGTCCCGGAGAAATTGACCATGATGGTCATGCGGCTGGACCTTTTATGTGAAGGATTCCTATGTATCCCGTGGGGGAATCAAGCCGAATCATAGTTCAACATAGATGGACGTTTGCGTCCCGGAGAAATTGACCATGATGGTCATGCGGCTGGACCTTTTATGAGAAGGATTCCTACGTATCCCGTGGGGGAATCAAGCCGAATCGTAGTTCAACAAAGATGGCGCCAATGAAAGGCCATGGGATTTGTACCCAAGAGTGACTGTTCCAAGGGGAGTCACCCCGAAGATTGACTGTTCCAAGGGGAGTCACCCCGAAGATTGACTGTTCCAAGGGGAGTCACCCCGAAAGATTGACTGTTCCAAGGGGAGTCACCCCGAAGGTTGACTGTTCTAAGGGGAGTCACCCCGGAGGAGATTGACTTTTCCAAGGGGAGTCACCCCGAGAGATTGACTGTGTGGGAGTCACCCGAGAGATTGACTGTGTGGGAGTCACCCGAGAGATTGACTGTGTGGGAGTCACCCGAGAGATTGACTGTGTGGGAGTCACCGGAGAGATTGACTGTGTGGGAGTCACCCGAGAGATTGACTGTGTGGGAGTCGCCCGAAAGATTGACTGTGAGGGAGTCACTCGAAAGATTGTATTGATGCGAGATGAACTCAAAGGAGATGAAATGACTTTATCTGAGAAAGTAATAAGGATTTGCAGGTGAATGAGATATGCTTTCATACCTGTGCTTTGCTTACCTGCAAGGGTTGTGCGCACGAAGATCACTTGAAGTGATTGGCTGGATTTGGAAACATTTGTCGAGTAGAACACGAACTTTGCTGTTGATATTATCGTTGCAAGACGGACTCTGCTATTAATTTGCCTTTACGAGACGGGTATTGCTGATGATTCGCCATTGCGAGATGGGCTGTTGAGGACTTGCCCATTGCTAGACTGGCTGTTGAAGAACATTTCCGTTGCAAGACGGACCTCTGACGATGATTTTCCACATCAAGATGGGCTTTTAATTCATTTGTTATTGTAAGACGGGCCTTTGATGATGATGGTGAGGATGATCCTTTCCAGCCCTCGCTTGTCGCAGTACCCCAATGGCACGGACATTGCGGCGAGCCCCAGCCTTGGGCCCTAGATGAGGAGGATGATGACTCTGATGGCGAGATCCGTGAGGAGCAGGAGGGCGGCGGCGATGGCCAGGAGCAGAGTGGCTCTGAGGAGCAGGGAGGCGACGACTCAGAGTCGGATTGATTGCGGTGGCCCCCTTTTGCCATGCTTTAGGACTCTTAGAGAGAGAGAGAGAAGGAACAATGCATGTACTACATCTATTGCTTCTCACTTTGTAAAATAATTTTTTTGTATTTTGCAACTAATGCATTCTCTTGATAGCATCTAGAATTATTTGTTTATATGCATTAGTCCGTCCCAAGAAAGGCACAAAATGATGGCTTTTGACGTGGTTGGGTATTTTTTGTGATTTTGCATGTGTTGGGCGATGTTTACGTGTCTGCGGGTGTGTTGGGTATGCCGGATCCTCTCCCACGGGCTTGATGAGTGAAGGGGAGTGTATGGGGATTGTTTTGGATGTTTTGGACAGGTTTTGAGCAAATATCGGATCGCCGATGGAATGCTGCAGATGCAGCCAGTTCTGACGTCTGATGGATGGTCACGTTAACAGACTTTCTTGGGAAACCAGCCCCAGCATTTGTAAAAGGACAGATTCGCAAAAGGCACATTCCGACAGTCACAGCAGCCCCGAAATTGGCCTTCAAGACCAGAAATAGCCCCCAAGATCCAATATTTGGCCTAAAATGGAACGTTATGATGAGAGATCCAAGACGGCCCCATTACAGGCAGAATCATCATGTGGCCAAGGAGGTGCCCATCTTTTCAGACCCTAGTCAATCAGTCATAGACTCGGAAATATATACATGCAGGGGCACATCTTTTGAAAAGTGGGAATGAATCCCGAATTTGTGTATGACACACTCGCTTTGGGTTTGACTCTTTTGAGAGAGTATAAGAACGACAAGGTGTGGAAAAGTGTATGGAAGCCCCTGCTGACCGAAAACAGTGTTTGGCTCTATCTTCCTATGATGTAGAAAGAGAAGACTTGTCGAGACATTTGAAAACCTGTCTTATTCGTGATGATCACAAGGCTGCTTAAAACCCTTTATTGATGTTCGGGTTATTCAAACACTAATCCTGATATGGACAAATATTTTGATTAATCAAAAGGAGAAAACCAACTGATATCGAGAATCAAGCTCGGAAGGATGGAGAGTGTATAGGGACGGCCCTTGCGGAGACCGAATTTTTTGAGATTTGTTTGTGATTTCGACCGGACCAATTATGGTTGCCTACGTTCCCCTCCTGACGAGGAGCTCAGGTCGCCGTAGTTCGGGCGAGTCCCGATTGAAAAGAGAACGAATGTTGTAATTCGAGGATCTGGACCTTTGAGGATTTTGAGGATTTGGAGAATTGAAAAACATGTCCTCCTGGAGTGTCGATGAAAGACACGGATGCGAAGCCCCAGTGGGACATCCACGGCAAGTGTTTGCGGAGGAGAAATGAAATATGCTCACATGAAGTGTCGAAGGGAAGGATTGAATTTGCACAATCTTTGATTGAGGATCATTTGAGCCGAGATGGATTCGGCTCCAATTTAAGCGAGCAATGAAGCATTAATCTGATTTAAATCTTGAAGCTATTAGAATGAAATTACTATCTGGTAGGGACTGTAGCTGAGTTTCAGGGCTTCGATCGGCCATTGGGTGATTTGGAAGGTCATGACCTCTTGAGATGAGAGGTCGGCTAGGCCTTTTACTGACTGAACCTCTAAAGATGAGAGGTTGGCTTTTGGGGATGTGTTTAGGAAATCTACAGCGATGAAGATTGATTGCCTCTAAGAATGAGAGGTCAAATTTTGACTTTGGCCAAAGGTGAGGGTAATGGTAATGGGAATAACCTCTAAAAGCGAGAGGTTGGCTTGGGATTGGTTAAGGAAATGGGAATATCCTCTAAAACCGAGAGAATGACTTGGGATTGATTTAAGGTAATGGGAATATCCTCTAAAATCGAGAGGATGGCTTGGGATTGATTTAAGGTAATGGTGAGAGGAAGTCCAAGCTATCGAGAACTTTTGCGAATCTTGTGAGAGTTCGGGCTCCTTTTTTATCATTGGAGAGCTTCTTGAGAAGTCGGGGACTTTTGCTGAATTGTGAGGATCGACAGTCCTTCTTTTGATAATTTGGAAGGCTTCCTGAGGAGCTTAGGATTATATCTGAGATTGTGAGGATTAAAAATCCTTCTTTTGAGAATTTGGAAGGCTTCCTGAGGAGCTGAGGATTATATCTGTCCTTCCTTCATGACTTGAATATTTTATGCACCGCCGACTCTCGAAGCTAACTTCTTGGCATTGCTTGGACTTCTCTCAGCAAGGGGCAAAGGTGATGGCTAAACAGGGTTTCAAAACATGCCGATCTTGAAATGAAAGGATATTGTTTGGTGAGGGTGAGGTAATGGCTTTCCTATGGGTGAAAGGCTTCAACCGCAATCCATACCGGATGACCTAAACGAGATTAAGTCTTCATTGCTTGCTTAAACTTTTAAATGAGAAAAGATTTATGTAAATTCATCGAGCAACGAAATGATGGGGATGATGAAAGAGGTGTGAGCATATGAGATGCAAGATGGGGAATTGGTAAGCCCCAATTTGAGAAAGGTATCAGTTGATTTTCTTACTTTGATCAATTTAAATATTAATCATTTCAAAGAATTATTGGTTGAGCAGCACAAGTGATCATGTGGAATAAGACCGTTTCAATCAAGTGTAATGTGGGTGTGCAAGTTATGTCTCAAGTCTAGCATGAAGAGAAACAAGATTTTTATCTTTGAAAGAAAAAGACTTAGTCCAACGTGGATTTAACAGACTCTTGCCCAATAAAGGACATTCATTAAAGAAACAAACAGACAATCTAGAACCTACCCAGACTGATGGACTGTATTAATATTGGATGGGAGGGCCCCTGGGTTCTGGTGAAGATTACGGAAGAATATTGGTAACCACATTGGGGCAAGGAGCCTTCTCAATCTTCCCTTCGTCCATAAGCTTTTGAATGAGCGACTTCAGGGCAATACAATCGTTGGTGACATGGCCGGGATACTGATGGTAGAGGCAAAACTTGCTAGTGTCCAGATTGGGATTTGCATTAACCGGGTTGTAATTATCCAGAGGCTTGATCAGCCCAGCCTTTACCAAACCATTAAATGCCTCCTCAGTTGGCATCCCCAAATCATCGAATTTCTGCCGCTGAGGCCTTCCTCCACCACGGCCAGATAACTGACCCTTCTCCCCTTGAATGTAGTTGACGGTGTTAGAGACAGCAGTTTCCTTACCCTTTGAAGGAACGGAGATAGAGCTTGGAACAATGGAATAGGTAGCATTCTCGCTTTCAGCCACTGCACTCACCATTTCTCGCAGATTCGGATAATACCCACGGCCAATGGCTTCCCTGACAGATGGCTTGACACACGAAAGGAAGATGGACTTCTCATCAGAGAGGGGAATCAGATGAACCAACTCATTAAGCTTCTTGTTCCACCTCTTATAAAAGTCTGTTACGGACTCATCGTGCCTCTGGATGGTGCCGATCAAGTCACTACGAGTGGTGTACCACTCGACACTTCCTTTGTATTTGTCCAAAAAGGCATCACTGATCTGGGACCACGTAGCCCTCGCTTCCGGTTTAAGGCCTAGAAACCATCTCAAAGGAGAGTCATCGAGGGACAAGTGAAAGTAAAGGGCTAGCATCTCCTCGGTGGCCCCTTTGACACCCATGGACATGATGTAGCTGTTCATGTGAGTTTTAGGGCATGTGGAGCCTTCAAACTTAGTTATGGGGGGCATCTTGAAGTTCTTCGGGAGGGCCTTGGAGTCCTTGAGCTCTACGGAGTTGACCATGCTGGACCCAAAAGTCATCTTGTGCAATTGCTCTTTCACATATTTCAACTCTTCTTTCAAATTTGAAACCTCGGAAGATGGGGGTTGCCCTACAGTTGGAGCTACCATCGAGGAAGGCACTGGAAATTCTGGCGGGGATCTGATAGGCAAGGCAGCCGGAGGAAAACCAAAAGTGCTGGGCACACTAACATTGCTGTCCACTAGGCCAACCGAGCTGGGGATTCTGTTCCCGTACATGTCGTAACCATTAAATTGAACATCGGGATTCCGGGGCCCAAACTACGCTGATTGACTTCCAACCTGACCATGGGCAGGAGACCTGATACTGATGCATGGAGCTGAATATGGGGTGGAACCATACAGATGCTGGGTGAGAGGAGAACAAACTGCAGGCTGAGGGAAGTTGCTTTGGAATTGGGACTGTGGATACTGCGGGAGCTGATCCTGACAAATCTGGCTTCCTGACAGACGATACCCGCCCTGCTGCTGATTGGACTGATCATGAGGAGCAACAAACTGGCCATCAAAGGCTGGGTTGGAAAGCTGACCCGCGCTGTTATACGGACTTTGACCTTGAGCCCCAAACTGATTTTGAACATACCCAAACTGCTCTTGGTTGACACCACTAGGCTGCTGACTCTGCCCAAACTGATTCTGGGGATAAAACACAAACTTGTCCTGAGCACTAACCTTCGGGAAGGAGCTTGATTCGCCTCTTAGTCTGTATTGCCCGCCATAAGTAGACACTGGGATGGGGGGAGGTCTTGACATATTCCTATGAGTCGGCATCAGAAAGGAGCTAGGCACACCATAGGAGTTTGTGGGGGCACATTGTGAAAGCCTTGCCTAGGTGAGGACGGGGGAACAAAATCGGTGCCGGTGATAGTAACATCGGGCTCCTCCCTAATTTCTTCATACGATCCATCGGGGCGTCGGATTACAGCAACGCTGTGCATACGCATCACTTCGACATAGCGGGCCCAACCGGCCTCCTCGTGGGCATGAGAGGCTTCGAGAGCAGCACAGAGAGAAGCCTCCTGAGAGAAGTTAAAACCTGGGTGAGGGTTAACAAACGGACTTCCCAGGGGTGTCATGTGAGGACCCATGCCATAACCACTGCTAGGAGAGGCATTCAAAGCTACGTTCGGCCCCACATTCTGACCTTGATCTGGCCCTACACCTTGACTGACATTCTGACTCTGAGCTGGATCAGCACCCGTATTCGGACCCAAACCCGCTGAAACTTGTGAATCTACCATCTCTGAGACTGCTGGGAACGAATCCTTGACTGGAGAGAAACTGATTAAACGACCACCCGGAACTCTGACCCAATACTTGCTCGCTGAAAGGGGAGAGAACGGTTTTAGGTAGGGGAGAGGATAGGCTTAGGATGGACTCATGCATATGCTCTTTTGTTTTTTTTATATATATTTTTTTATTATTCAAAAATGATTTTTATTAATCCTAGGAATGGTTGGAAGAGGGGGACACCTTCTTTTTCGCAGTCTACTCTATTCCTGGATCAGTGGGTTCCATCACTACGTCTATAGACCCCTGTATTCCACCTGTATTGCACTTCCGGGACGGACAATCCCGGCAGAGGTTCTATAGGGCACGCGGAACCCACCAATCGAAAGGCAAAATGGACCTATGGGCATACAAGTCAAAACAAGTTAAACTCGGGATTTTCAAAACCAAGTCCAAGTCAAAGCGCCTAGACTCAGGAGGAGAGAGGGTCGAAAGTACGTTTGAATGTAGGAGACCACAATTTGCAGGAAAAATCCTAGAAAAAATTGGGCATGACCTCTCCTCTCTTCGAGTCAAAAATCCGGCATGGCCTCTCGTCGCTTCATGGTGAAATTTCGGCATAACCTCCCGTTAGTATGTGTCAAGAATTCGACATGATCTCGCGTTAGTACATGTTGAAAACGCGTCATGACCTCTTGCGAAGTCAAATCGAGAAATCGACATTGTAAGTACCCCAATCTGGATCACCCCCTTTCAAACACACGGGAAACACCGCAGACTCATCAACGCAGTCTCGGAGACCTCTGGCACTCAAAACCCTCTCAAAACCCTCTCAAACCCCCAACCAAACCAAGGGAGGAGCCTTCCTGGGATAAAAGGGGACAAAAGGACCTTTCGGGAATTTTCAGGAAATTGGGAAAGCAATATTGGTCCGTACGGACCTCTTTGTTGTCATAATTACTGAATCTCCTTAAAGTCCACAATATTCCCTCAAATCCCGGGGAAAATGATTACTCCCCTGCAGAGTTGGTCCGTACGGACCTCTTTGCATGCAAGATGGTCCGTACGGACCTTATTGCTCGGGGACACCATAATTGCAAATATTCCTCCATCATCACGCATTCCCTCAAATCGAGGAAAACCAAAATACCGGATTACCAAGGAGGTCCGTACGGACCTCTTTGCACCTAATTCGGCACTATAAATAGAGGGCTCCCCTCCTCATTTTCACACACCTCCCACTTCTCTATTCCTCCCTAGGCCTCTCGGCTTCCCCTCTAAGTCCTTTCGAGGCATTCCCGCCCCTTTCGGATCCTTCCGAGGCCTTCCGAGCCCCCTCGTGGTGCTCCGAAGCCTCCCCGAGCGCTCCCGCGACGCTCCCGCGCTGCCCCGAGGCACTCTCGAGGTACTCGAGGCCCCTCGTGGTACTCCGAGGCCTTGCTCGGTCTTTCCACGGTGTCCCGCTCTTTCCGAGTCAAACCGACGATCCCAAACCACGCCGAAACTCGCCCGAGTGACTCCCGCCACCACAACGCACGCCGAACCTCTGCCCGAGTGATCCCGACGATCCCCACGCACGCCGAACCTCTGCCCGAACGTAGCCTACAACCTCAACTCACGCCGAAACTCTGTTCGCAGACAACCGGTCCCTCCTGAAGCAATCCCGATCCATACCGAACGCTTACTCCGACCTCAAACACTATTCCCCGGCGGAAGACAAGACACGAACCAACATTGGTAAGGCTTCCTTCCTACACTATTTCAATATATTTCCATACATAGCATACAATGTAGACATCCGATACAAAGATGCATTTTTAAAAGCACACACACACACACACAACATTTAAAGGATATTAGGGGTATCCGAAAGACTCGTTTTACGAGGCTACTCGGTGAGCTCTAATATTCTAATATTCTCTTCCTGGGAGTCATCTCACCTCCGAACTCAAAATCTCATCACACAAAAACAAGCTTTAAAATTATCTTTAAACCGATGCCCTTTTCAATGTTTTGGGCTTAATAAAAACGGCGTGGCGACTCTACAAAACAAAAACGGCGAGACACCGCTCCAACGCGAAAGATGCCAGATCTTAGGGGCGCGATTGCTTGCCTCTCGGATCAGGGCTATTTCGAGTTGGCGACTCAAGGGGAATATTTTGTTTTAAAAACTTTTAAACAAAACAAAAGATTTTAAAAACGATGATGAGGTTCAAACTTTCATTTTACCCCTTCCTTTAACTGTTGTGTGTGTGCACGTGCTTCGTTTTTTATTTTACAAAAAAAAAAAAATACAAAAAAAAAATGCATCAATATACATCTGTGCATACATTTAAAATTCTGCAAAAACTTCTGTTTTACTCGTAAAAGAATTTTAGAGACCGCACACTACGCGCATCGCCGCTCGGTTACACCGCACACTACTCACTTTGCCGCCTCGGTTACACCGCACGCTACTCGCACCGCCGCCTGATACACCGCACACTACAACCCTTAACCCGAGTGGTCTCCCAGCTTGCAGTCCGTTAGGTCTTCCTAGGCCTCTTGACGCGCACGGGATCATTCCAAACATCCCATCCTAGCCAAGCGTCAACCCCGCACGTTTGAGTCTTGAGTCACACTCGTCTGCCCGTACTTCGCTTGGTTTTTACCCGGTCCCGTGTCATACACTGGATATATATACCATGCCGGCCATTTTTCTCGAGTCAAGGCTCGGAACTCAAGATCCCTTGCGCAAGCAAAGTGATGAAAGGTCATGCTAAAATCTTGACCTGATCTTGATTTCCGAAGCTACACCTGCACGATGTTCCGTCCCTGATATACATCCATGCTCGCATGACACCATGTCATCACGCCTTTGATACGTCGCCCATGACAATATGACCAGCCAACGCCTAACGTCACAGATCCCCGCGCAAGCAAGGTAAAGAGAGGTCATGCCGAACTCTTGACCTCGATCTTGACTTAGTGGCCGGCTCGGTTCACTATTCACATGGCTAACGCATCAAAACGAACATGACAGCTCGGTCCTTAGGTTCGATTTTTCTTTAGGCCGGTGGAAACCGCTTGCACTATAGGACCCTCGCTCGGGGGGCTCCACCCCGGGATGTCGAAATACTGTGCAAAACGAGGGGCTTATAGCCGCACGTATGGTCTCCATCGACCCAGATCTAGCATAGTTGCGAAAAAGAAGAGCAATCTTTTCCAACCTACCTAGGACTTCGAGAAAACATGTTTTAAGTAAATTAAAACAACAAAAAATCAAAAAATAAAAGAAACGGAAACCGCATACCACGTGAGCTTTCCCCTTTATCCCGTTAGGCCATTCCCGTGTCTAAACCTTGCCCGTCACCCCTCCAAATAACCGAGAGTGGTTGAGAATACCGGAAGCCGCCTTTTCGCATCGAGGTCACAAGGTCCGATAGCCCTTCCAGCTTCAACGGTCCGCACCGTCCGATACTTCCCCATGACGGGATCACGTATAACACCGAGGGAAACGGAACCCCGCCACTAAGGAACCCTCTGCACAATGGAGGAGGTGCTGCGAGCCTTCGAAACCATCAAGAAGCGCCAAGAGGAACAAGCAAGCCCGGATCGTAGACACCCCGCCTTCGAGAACAGCCGCAGCTTCCCAACCCGATGGAACCTTTGTTCTCATAGAAGACGAAGACATACCGGCTCCCCCGGTTTCTCAAAGCTTATCGGCAGTCCCGCCTCCGCCAAGCTACGAGATCCCGGCAACGCAAAGCGGCTCTCGCTCAAAGCTCCCTCGGGCGTCGGGCCAAGGCCCGACATGCCCGCCTCGGCACGGTCGGTTTCCGGCTCACGCACATCAAGCTCGCACTCAACAAAGACACATACGTGCTCGCTTCCGCGATCCCAATGCATCTCGGTATCCCCTGTGATTCAATCCTTTGCCTCTATACGAGCCTCGCAACCACAATCAAAAGTCCCCATTCTTACCGTGGACGGGCATCCCGAGCGGATACCCCGACATCTCAAGTTTGCCACCGCTAGCCCGCCAATTGGGGCTAACGAATCATTTCCCGTTCCCAAATAAACACAACCCTTAGCGGACTCCGGCAATCACGCCCTCAACTTCAACACCCCTGGGTATGGGTTGGGTATACACTCAACTACCTCCCCAAGACTCCCGAATGGCGATCCCATCACCCAATCCACCTCCATCTTCGGTTTCCGTTCCTCAAAACGGTAACCCACCCTGCATACGCCCGACCCTCACATGGCTTGGCCGATCGAACAAATGAAAGACATGCAAGGCAAGCTAGCTAGTTCTCTAAAGGACTCCCTCCCGCCTACCGACCCGAACAAAGTGGTCCCTCTCCCTCCAAAGTTCGTGATGCCGGAAATGGAAAAGTTTGACGGGATTAATGCCCAAAAACCCACATCGACACCTACGTCCCGGGTATGAGAGCCAAAGGGGCAACCCTCAACAGATGGCGATCATTTTCAGCATTCCCTCAAATCCACAAAGACTAAGGTGGTTCCTCAATGTGAAGGCGTAAAACCGCTCCACGTGGGATCGATCGTTGAAATCTTCCCGGAGAAGTACCGCGCCAATCTTGAATGGGAAACAAACCGCCATGACCTGCAAGCCACCGAACAAAAGGATGACGAACCAGTGGGCGAGTTCTACAAAAGATGGAACTGGAAGCTAAGCGAGATAATGGATCCACTTTCCAAAGAAGAGCAGATGGACATCTTCCATTCCTGCCTCAAACCATCTTTGAGGACCTTGATCAGCCACCATTTCTATCTGGATCTCCGTGCCATGGTCAACGCCGGGACAAAGTTTGAAAAGACCCTGAGTCTTCAAAAGGCAACAAAGAACCCCCGCCTCATCTTACCGCTATCGAACAAACTCCGGCAACTGCAACTCCTGCTCCGACCAAAGGAAAGGAAGCAGCCGGAACAGTGCACTACATTCAGAACGGAGCTCAAGTAAACCGCGATCAAGCAGCCCCAAAGAATAACAATCCCCCTCGCTTCCCACAGATAACCTGGAAATGCCCTTGTGTAAGTACCCCAATCTGGATCACCCCCTTTCAAACACACGGGAAACACCGCAGACTCATCAACGCAGTCTCGGAGACCTCTGGCACTCAAAACCCTCTCAAAACCCCCAACCAAACCAAGGGAGGAGCCTTCCTGGGATAAAAAGGGACAAAAGGACCTTTTGGGAATTTTCAGGAAATTGGGAAAGCAATATTGATCCGTACGGACCTCTTTGCTGTCATAATTACTGAATCCCCTTAAAGTCCACAATATTCCCTCAAATCCCTAAGAAATGATTACCCAAATGCATGGTTGGTCCGCACGACCTCTTTTGCATGCCGAGTTGGTCCGTACGGACCTTCTTGTACGGGGACATCATCATTCCGTAATATTCACCATCATTGCGTGCATTCCCTCAAATCGAGGAAATCCAAAATTCGGATAACCAAGGAGGTCCGTACGGACCTCTTTGCTCCGAAATTTTTACTATAAATAGAGGGCTCCCCTCCCTCATTTTACACACCTCCCTCTTCTCTCTTCCTCCCTTAGCCTTCTGGCTCCCTCTAAGTCCTCTCGAGGCACTCCCGCCCTTTCGATCCTTCCGAGGCCTTCCGAGCTCCCTTGTGGTGCTCCGAAGCCTCCCCGAGCGCTCCCGAGACGCTCCCGCGCTGCCCCGAGGCACTCGAGGTACTCGAGGCCCCTCGTGGTACTCCGAGGCCTTGCCCGGGTCTTTCCATGGTGTCCCGCTCTTTCCGAGTCAAACCGACGATCCCAAACCACGCCGAAACTCGCTCGAGTGACTCACTGCCACCGCAACGCACGCCGAACCTCTCGCCCGAGTGATCCCGACGATCCCCACGCACGCCGAACCTCGCCCGAACGCAGCCTCGCAACCTCAACTCACGCCGAAACTCCCGTCCGCGGACACCCGCATCTCCCGAAGCAATCCCGATCCGCACCGAACGCTACTCCGACCTCAAACACCATTCCCGCCGGAAGACGTACGCGAACCAACATTGGTAAGGCTTCCTTCCATTACTATTTCAATACATTTCCATACATAGCATACAATGTAGACATCCGATACAGCATGCATTTTTAAAAGCACACACACACACACACAACATTTAAAGGATATTAGGGGTATCCGAAAGACTCGTTTACGAGGCTACTCGGGTGAGCTCTAATATTCTAATATTCTCTTCCCGGGAGTCATCTCGACCTCCGAACTCAAAATCTCATCACACAAAAATGCTTTAAAATTACCTTTAAACTGATGCCCATTTTCAATGTTTTGGGCTTAATAAAAACGGCGTGGCGACTCTACAAAAACAAAAACGGCGAGACACATCGCTCCAACGCGAAAGATGCCAGATGCCGGGGCGCGAACGCGCTGCCTCTCGGATCCGGGTAATTTCGCTGGCGACTCATTGGGAAATTTTTGTTTTAAAAACTTTTAAACAAAACAAAAGATTTTTAAAACGATGATGAGGGTCAAACTTTCATTTTACCCCTTCCTTTAACTGTTGTGTGTGTGTGCACGTGCTTCGTTTTTATTTTACAAAAAAATAAAAATAAAAAAATGCATCAATATACATCTGTGCATACATTTAAAATTCTTCAAAAACCCCTGTTTTACTCGTAAAAGAATTTTAGAGACCGCACACTACGCGCAGCGCCGCCTCGGTTACACCGCACTCTACTCACACCGCCGCCTCGGTTACACCGCACACTACGCGCACCGCCGCCGGATACACCGCACACTACAACCCTCAACCCGAGTGGTCTCGGTTGCAGTCCGTTAGGTCTTCCTAGGCCTCTTGGACGCGCACGGGATCATTCCAAACATCCCATCCTAGCCAAGCGTCAACCCCGCACGTTTGAGTCTTGAGTCACACTCGTCCGCACTCGGTTGGTTTTTACCCGGTCAGGTGTCATACGCCCCGGATACATATACCATGCCGGCCATTTTCTCGAGTCAAGGCTCGGAACTCAAGATCCTCTGCGCAAGCAAAGTGATGAAAGGTCATGCTAAAATCTTGACCCGATCTTGATTTCCGAAGCTACACCTGCACGATGTTCCGTCCCGGATATACATCCATGCTCGCATGACACCATGTCATCACGCCTTTGATACGTCAGCCATGACGATATGACCCAGCCAACGCCTAACGTCACAGATCCCTTGCGCAAGCAAGGTAAAGAGAGGTCATGCCGAACTCTTGACCTGATCTTGACGTAGTGGCCGGCTTGGTTCACTATTCACATGGCTAACGCATCAAAACGAACATGACAGGCTCGGTCCTTAGGTTCGATTTTTCTTTTAGGCCGGTGGAAACCGCTTGCACTATAGGACCCTCGCCTGGGGCTGTCCACCCTGGGATGTCGAAATACAGGTGCAAAACGAGGGGCTTATAGCCGCACAGATGGTCTCCACTGACCCAGGATCTAGCATAGTTGCGAAAAACAAGAGCAATCTTTTCCAACCTACCTAGGATTCTGAGAAAACATGTTTTAAGTAAATTAAAACAACAAAAAAAAAATCAAAAAATAAAAGAAACGGAAACCGCATGCCACGTGAGCTTTCCCCTTTTATCCCGTTAGGCCATTCCCGTGTCTAAACCTTGCTGTCACCCTCCAAATAACCGAGAGTGGTTGAGAATACACGGAAGCCGCCTTTTCGCATCGAGGTCACAAGGTCCGATAGCCCTTCCAGCTTCAACGGTCCCGCACCGTCCGATACTCCCCATGACGGGATCACCGTATAACAGTGAGGGAAACGGAACCCCGCCACTAAGGAACCTCCAGACAATGGAGGAGGTGCTGCGAGCCTTCGAAACCATCAAGAAGCGCCAAGAGGAACAGCAAGCCTGGATCGTAGACACCCTGCGTCTTCGAGGAACAGTAGCCTCCCAACTCCGATGGAACCTTTGTTCTCATAGAAGACGAAGACATACCGGCTCCCGGTTTCTCAAAGCTATCACAGGGTCCCGCTCCGCCAAGCTACGAGATCCCAAAGAACGCAAAGCGCCTCTCGCTCAAAGCTCCTCGGCGCGCTCGGGCAGCCCGACATGCCCGCCAAGACACGGTTCCCCGCCCGCACATCAAGCTACCAACAACACACATACGTGCCTCGCTCCGCCGATCCTAATGCATCTCGGCATCCCCAGATTCAATCCTTTGCCTCTATACGAGCCTCGCAACCACAATCAAAAGTCCCCAATCTTACCAGGGACAGCATCCCGAGCGGATATCCCGACATCTCCAGTTTGCCACCTCGCTAGTCTCGCCACCGGGGCTAACGAATCGTTTCCCCAGCCTCCCAAACACAACCCTTAGCGGACCTGGCAATCACGCCTCAACTTCAACACCCTGTGGTATGGGTTGGTATACACTCAACTTCCTCCCCAAGACTCCCGAATGGCGATCCCATCGCCCAATCCACCTCCATCTTCGGTTTCCGTCCCCGAAAACGATAACCCACCTCGCATACCGATCCCCACATGGCCTGGCGTCGATTGAACAAATGAAAGACATGCAAGGCAAGCTAGCTAGTTCTCGGAAGGACTCCCTCCCGCCTACCGATCCGAACAAAGTGGTCCCTCTCCCTCCAAAGTTCAGGATGCCTAAAATGGAAAAGTTTGACGGAATGTAATGCCCAAAACCCACATCGACACCTACGTCCCGGGTATGAGAGCCAAAGGGGCAACCCCTCAACAGATGGCGAGATCATTTTCAAAGCATTCCCTCAAATCCACAAAGACTAAGGTGGTTCCTCAATGAAGGCGTAAAACCGCTCCACGTGGGATCGATCAAGAAATCTTCTGGAGAAGTACCGCGCCAATCTTGAATGGGAAACAAACCGCCATGACCCGCAAGCCACCGAACAAAAGGATGACGAACCAGCCGGGCGAGAATTCTACAAAAGATGGAACTGAAGCTAAGCGAGATAATGGATCCACTTTCCAAAGAAGAGCGAGATGGACATCTTCCATTCCCTGCCTCAAGCCATCTTTGAGAACCTTGATCACCCACCATTTCTACTCCGGATCTCCGTGCCATGGTCAACGCCGGGACAAAGTTTGAAAAGACTCGAGTCTTCAAAAGGCAACGGCATCCCCCGCCTCATCTTACCGCTATCGAACAAACTCCGGCAACTTCAACTCCCGCCCGACCAAAGGAAAGGAAGCAAAGCCGAACAATGGCACTACATTCGAAACGGAGCTCAAGTAAACCGCAATCAAGCACCCCCAAAGAATAACAACCCCCTTCGCTTCCCACAGTCAAAGATTTAGATAACTCCGGAAATGCCCTTGGGTCAAGTATTTGAAGCTTTGGTGAAGCGAAATCTTCTCAAACCACTCGAGAATTTCCAACAAGACCCTCAAACCCAACATGGATATGAGCAAACACTTTGCGCCTTCCACAACTACCCCGGCCACACCACCGACAATTGCTTCGTACTCAAGGTGTGGTCCAGTGGGCTCATTGAGGAGGGAAAATTGGAACGCCCTCGTGGTCCCAATACCATCGGAAATCCATTCCCCTAACGACAGGTAAACTCAATAGCCTTTACGAAACTCCAAGCGAGAGCGGCACCCCCTCGCACTTTCCGAAACCGTCGCATGTTGTCCCGCTACGATCTGGAGCGTGAAACTGTAGTCAAGAGATCTCGTGACCGGGAATTCCGACAAGAACGCCCAAGGGCCACTATCTCCCTACGATCTTTGCCCCAGCCCAAGGCATACAAATGGATGGATCGAACGTTCCCGCACGAGACTGAGTCCAACGGTAGCACGGAAGCGGTTTAGCCTTCACAGACGATGACTTGCCAATATGTGAGAATCGGCACAACGAAGCCCTCCTCATCCTCATAAAAATAGAGATGTTCTTCCTCCCGAACGTCTTGATTGATAACGGCTCCGCAGCCAACATCATCGCTTTAAGCACACCGAAACGACTCCGCATCGATCGTTCTCTCGATAAGGCCTTCACCTCGTAATTCGAGCCTACGACTCCACCGCACGACCAATCGTAGGAGTCATCAATTTGAGGATCCAATTCGACGTACAACTAGAGCTTCCAGCAGTTCCAAGTCGTGGAAATCAAACCAACCTTCTCTCTTTTGTTGGGACGGCTCGATACATCAGATGAAAGCAAGATCATCTACTCTTCACCAATGCGTGAAATTCATCAATGCCAACTGGAGCGATCGAAGTGATCCGCGAAGCAATGCAATGGCAAGTGCTTGGCCAAAGAAGCTGGGCGACCTTAAGAAGGTCCCAACATGACCGAATACTCTTCCCCAGATGATTCTCCTACTCCCGTCCCGCTACGAAGTGGATCCTTACATCCACGCTCTAAGCCGCGACGAGCCGGAAATCGAAGAACTCATGGGCGGGTCGTGATGACAACTACGACATATGCGACCGTGAAGAATGCTTCGAGAGAGGATCAAGAGACGGGATGCCCTAATGGAGATTGATCGAGGAGTAGACCTTACTTCGCCGAAAACCCTCTTGCAAACTGGCTCATCACCGATCCCCCTAAGACAAGACAACCCTCTAGTCGATTAATTCTCGGATCTTATTGGGACCATCACAGCCTTAGTTCAATTCAACATTCCGGTGTCCGACTCCGGGACGAACAAAGGGCGCAACCTCCTCCAAGGCTTAATCGTGGGAAGGAGAGATATAGCATGCCCGCTCGAATCGCATTGTGAACGCGTCCCAAGCAAAGATCCTGCATAAAGAGGCGATTCTATGAAAGTGATCAACATCGCAAGAATCAACTCGAGATCGGCGAATGCTTCGCCCTCCTAGAAGTAGCCTCGCCGACTTCTATCATCAAAAACCCCCAAGGACCGGTGGCAACACTAATGGAGGGACATCATCGTGGGAGCAACCAAAAACCTCCGCGATCCGGTTTGAAATCGAACCGCATGCAAGCTACTTTCCGGACTCATGCCAAGGGAAGATTGGCCACCCGAACCAAAGACCACTCCCTCTAGAGCTACAGCCATCCGAGAGTAATGAAGCTCGGGTCCAATCCTCGTCGCCTATAGTCTAGCTTCGATTCTTGTTGTCTGTCTATTCACATCTTTTTGAAGTCTTTTGACGCTTTACGCCCGACGAGTGTGAATCTTTGATCAACAAATGTACAGCCTTCACGCTTTCAATAAAAGGTCCGACCTTCCTAAAAAAAAAAATCATTTCATCGCATCTTTAACAAATGATGATATTAACTAATCAAAACAAGTTAATAACAATTCATCTATACAAAAGGCAAACACATTAATTAAATAAATGCATCAAGCAAACATTTAAGCATGTTGTCAAACGAGAGAAAACCTGGGCCCAAGCCGCCGAGAAGGTTTTAATCACAACGATTTGCAAGATTGCCGAAGAGCCAAAGAGACGCAAGTCCGACGCCATTTCAAGATAAACCAAGATTTTCCAATACCTCAAGAGCGGGAAACCACCTTCATGAACAAGGAAGACCCACACACGAGGGGTCAAAACCAAGAGCATCATGGCCCTAAAACGCCTAGCCTCTCACTTCGTCATCTCGGGGACATGCTATACAAGAAACGCTACCACGGGCCACCTTTACGCCGCGTCGGTCAAGAAGAAGCGAGACAAGTTCATGAACGAAGTCCACAATGGGGCTTGCGGTCCCCACATGAACGCCGTGAGCCCTGATGCAAATCATTCTCGGGATGGGCTACTACCGGATCTCCATGGAGGCAGATTGCATCCACTTTGTCCGGCCGCGACAAGTGCCAACGTGTTCTCCAATCTCAATCATCTACCACCCCACGATCTCTACCGCATGACTACACCTTGGCCCTTTGCCACTTGGGGAATTGACGTCATCGGGAAAATCGCTCCGCTGTGCAAAGAATCTGGCCACGAGTTCATCTTAGTAGCCATCGACTACTTCACCAAACGGGTCGAAGCTAAGTCCTACAAGGTACTCACCTCCAAGAAGGTCGCGCATTTCCTCAAGGAAAACATCTCATATGCCGATACGGCATCCCAAATGAGGTCATATCGACAACGGCTCACACTTCAAGGGGAATTCGGCTGCATTGACGCCGTTTGAATTCAAGATCACACGTCACAAATCTTCTCCCTACGGCCACAAACAAACGGCGCCGTGGAAGCAGCAAACAAAACCCTCGAACGGATCATCCGAAAATGACCACCCGAGGACGAGATTGGCCCGAGAAGCCGCACCTTGCACTCAGGGGCTACCGCACACGCCGCCGAATGCCACGGAGAAACCCCATTTGCCCCGACATACGGATGGAAGAAGGGCCCTTCCCATCGAGCTAGAAATTCCTCACTCCGAGTGCTAAGGCTGAAAATGACATCAACGAAGTCGAATGGCTCCGAAGCCGACACGACGAATTGGCTCGCGCATTAGACGAGCGACGACTCAAAGGCCAAGGAACACGTCCGGAAGCCTAATAAAGCCAGATGGGATACAGAGCTTTGACAAGAAAGTCAAATCCCCGAGACATCAGTGTGAAGGTGACTCTGTACTCTCAAAGAAAAGCCTCCCACTCAACCAACCCACTGGGAAAATGGGAACCTCCATACGGATCTACGCCCTTTCGTGGTTCAAAAGATCTCTCTCCGAGGCGCTGCACTTGTTTAGCCGACCTGCACAGCACGGTAATCCCTTCATGAATCCGGGGCTAGCCAATAACGAAGAAAACTTCATAGTATATCATTCGCCCGAAGAAGAACAACTGTGCAGATTCTTGCACTCCATGTAGTGTCGAACTACGCGAGACCCGAGCCTCTAGTCCTGGGGAACGTAGGCAACCTTAATTTGTCCAAGTTCCAAAAATACACAAAATGGTGGGCGGTGTGCCAAAAGCTTCGAATGTCAATCAAGACCTCCATCAAGCTACGCACTTTTCGTAAGAACACGCCCTGCCACTCACCACTCAAACTGACGCGCAAAACATCAAAGGACATCCGAGGGTCATCGCTCAAAGATCAAACTGATCGACTCATGTCTTCGCTTCGTGCCAGGGGCTTGTTCGCCTCACGCGCTTCAAAAAAAAAAAAAAAAAAAAAAAAGAGCTCGAGCAAGGGCTCACAAAAAAAAACAAAACACAAAAAGTAAAGAGAGCTCTTGGAAAAGTGCTCACAAAAAATAATAAAAAGAGAGCTCGAGCAAGGGCTCACAAAAAAACAATAAATAAAGAAGCTCAAGCAGACAAAAAAGAGAGTCAAGAGCCCGACGCACAAACAAGCCGCAAGGATAGCTCAAATGTAAAATAAAAGAGGTCAAGAGCCCGACGCCAACAAAGAGGCAAGTGAAGCTACGAAAAAGACCGTCGAAAACGACTTGTCGTGGGGAGCATTCAACCTCTCACCCAAGCACAAAGCCTCAAAGAAAGGAGATTATTGCTGCCATCATCTAGCCTGCATCGTCACCCCGTAAATGCAACGTAAAAGTCCAAAGATGGACGCGCACAAAGTGCAATAAACAAGCAAAGGCAAAACAAGAGATCTTGGCAAAGGCGTCTCACAAAGCTTTAAAAGTGGCAAATCACAAATCACTAACCATTACAACATTTCTCGATGAGTTCAAGCACGGTCTACTCTCAAGTTCACAACATAGGCTAAAAGACAACCTTAATACATTGTAACTTAATAATGCTGTTTCGCAATGCAATGAATGGATACCTAGGAGGTCATTCCGCGCCATCTCGCGCTTGTCTCCCTCGCCATATCTTTTCCTTTCTTCCCCTCGTCCCCGGCGAGTCTTCTCTTTCGCTCACGTTGAACCCAACCCTCGCGTCCTCGCTCCTGGAGATCTCGGGGTCCTCCCGTAGAGTCAAACAATCCAAAAGAGCTCTCGTGGCTTCATTCGCCCGTGCTTCGGCTCGGATCTCCTCCTCGCGTAGTCCCGTAAAGAGGACCCTCCTCCCCGCGGCCGGTCAACTCTAGTCCTCGTAGTCAAACAAAGTGTCTCCTCGTCACATCCAAAGTGGTCAGACCAGGCTTCTAACTCCTAAGGCAATAGCTACTACGGCAACCGGTCCTGCAATCGCTACACGCCGCCTCTCCATGAGACTACTTGGGACGCCCAACACGCCGCTGCCATAGCAAAGCCGATATCGAGTCGTCAATACAACGTGCTCCCTGACGCCTAAGGAGTACCACATGAGGGAAAGCGGAATACTTCCATACTCCTCGTAGAGACATGAGCAAGAAGGCACCCGAAGCCGCCATACAAAGCGTAGGGAACTACCTCCGCAGCAAGAGAGGTCATCCCAAATTTCAACAAAGGCCCTCCGCTTCATCCTCAAACTCGCCGTGGAAAACAAGTTTTTCCGACGGAATATAGAAGGAGGACCAAGACAAACCTCGGGAACTTCCGATTAAACGTAGGACCCCTTCCCCGGCAAGATCCTCCTAGTCTCAATCCTCCAGCCAAGGCGGAACCCACCAATGGATTCCACAGAGGACAAGCTATACTAAGTCAAAGCCATCCATCTCCTCCCAGCGTGATCGATCCATATCCAACACAAGAGGGTCAGCCGAGCAAATGCACCACGTGGCTAGAACGACGCTTCTGGAGTCTCTGGGACATGGCCTCGAAGTCTCTCTCATGCAGCCACAGCAGTGTGGAGCAAAGCGGGCTTCCCTCTCTGTATAAAATCATCCTCTGGGCTGCTGCTATCTGGGCCGATACCACAAGAGTCTCCCAAACACCAACGGGACAATATCCTCTCCAGCTGGGCAGCTGTTCTACCACATCTAAGGCAAAGCGCTCTATCACAAATGCCAAGTGGAGCCGAACATTTAAGAAGGCTGCCGCTATCATCGTACACAAGGCAAATACATCCTAAGAGACGCCACTCTTTATCATCAACCGCGAACCGGGCTCCTATAGCCTCCGAAAATGTCGTATATGACCCGAATCAAGGATCATGCCCCGCACTTCTTCCAATCGAAGTACGAAGAAAGTCCGCAAGCCTTCACGCTCACGTTGCATAAGCACAGCACCCACTCAATCAAAGGAAGCGAGAGACGGCCTCCACCTCCCATCTCTCCAATCAAAGCCCGAAAATCCTCAAAAGTGGGCACCATTTCATTATAGGAGAAACACAGATGCACGTGCCTCCTAACAATCCTAACCTCGCGGCAGCCCGCAACAAATCCCAATCAGAACCAACTCCTTAAAAGACCAAACCGAGCAAAGACGAAACCTACTCGAAAGCCCGTCTCCGATGCCTCATACGGCGCCGCATCCACGTTTTCAACTGCTCATGGAAGTGTGCTTGCCTCTCCCGCGAAAGCCTCGGCAAAATTCTAGGGACGTACGAAGAATCCATGGCAAAAATGGAGGTTCCTAGAGAAAATGGGGAAGAAAGCTCGAAAATGGCCGCAAATGGGGAAATGAGGGAAGAACTGCAGACACCGGAAAGCATTTATGTCCTTCCCAAAAGCAAGGTTGGTCCGTACGACCTCTTTTGCATGCTAAGTATGTCCGTACGGACCTCCTTGCAAACAGTAACTCCATTTCCCCAAAGAAACAAGCATAAAACCACTGTCCTCAAAGAAACCTTGCTCCAAATCGCCCAAACACTCGGCCAAAGCTATTCCCGCAAACATACACTACCCACAAACACACTCTCACCACGTGGTACGCACAAAAATAAAAATAATAATAGCAACAATTTCTAGGACAAATCCCGGAATCACAAAAATGACATTACATCTTAAAATAAAATGCCAAGTTTGCCATGCAAATACATGTGTTTTATTACAGTGTACCCATAAATGTCTGCTGCTAAACAAAAAAAAAAAGAGGGATATGAAAAGAGGGAAAGCAAATGAATACTAATCGAACTCCTCAAAGATCATCATCCTCGCCGAGGTCCTCCAAAGAAAAGTCGGGCATCCCAAATAACTCGCCCGTCCACATCCTCGTCTGCCGAATACCGAGCACTCCGCCTGAGGCTCCTACGAAAAGTACTAAGGATCAAATCCGGCGAAAGGATCAAAGAAAGAAGGCTCGAGGAACCCTCACCTCGTGCGCCATGCGGAGGCATGAACCGATAAAAGGGCTGCTCCTCGAAGGCCCCGCAGCCTCCAAGACGCCCCGCATCCATGCTATGCCGCCCTCAAAGGTCCCTCCCCGCTGCGGCTTCGCCGGCCTGGCTTAGGTGAGGAATGCCCACGTAGTGCCTCAAGGCATAGGCTCGTACGCCGCACGCGTCACGAAGACCGGCAAGATATCTTCGACGCCATCTTCTTCGCAAACGACCTCATCGCCACGTAACGGCGAAGTCAAGCATATCATAGGCTCTCCCGGACTCCGCACCAACAAGCAGCCAAGGAAACGCTCAAAGAATACAGCTTATACTCAACAACAAAAAGAGAAAAATACGTAAAAGATGCCAAGATGGAAAAGAGTCAAGCACACTCACCGATCTATCTGGTCCACTCAGATGCAAAGCAGAGCTCGCTCCGGAACGGCATGCATACCTCCTCCTCGATCCGTCCCCGCGGACATACGTGAAATCCGGCCCCTGCATCGGAATCCTCTGGGAGCTCGCGGGCGCCCTCTCTCCCGCGCGCACTCGCGGCGTCCTCGCCTTCCTCCTCACGAAGGCCCCGTACTCCTCTCCATATAAAATGAACTCCTGCGCCGACACCGCCAAGGTACTCTCTCGAAATCGAGCACATCCATGTCTCCGGAATCAAGCATCCTAAAGGGAGGGTCCCCTGAGCCACTGAAGCACACCGGGCCACGCCGCGTAAGACCCGCTCCCTGCATACATGACATCACAAGTCAAGCCCCGCAAAGATCTTCCGCCGCGCCGTCACTCCTGGGAGCCCTCAAACTCATCCCCTCATACCGAGCCCACGGGAACAAGACGAACCCCTCCGGCTACCCTCTCTGTGACGCTCCCGCACATCCCCGTAGGCGATGGTGAGCTTCCCCCGCTGGGTCCTCCTCTTCCTCGCCGTACGAGCCCAAATTCCAAAGATAGCAGTGGTACGCAAAGAATGCCCTGTGATCTCTATCCCACGGGAAGCACCGGAAAACCTCATAAACCACACTCCGTGACAAAAACAGAGAAGGCTCGGGCAAAAGACAATGGAGAAATGACAAGATCGCTAAATCAAAAACAAAGAATAAACTCATACCTCCAGAGCAAAGTCAAAACAGCCAACGAATCCGGCTACACTCTCGCTAAACCGTCCAAGGAGAAGTAGAGCTCGCCCAAGCTCGCTCGCCCTAAGCAATGTCGCACCCTATCCAGTCAATCAAGCTCTCCAACAGCAAAGGGAGCCGCGGTCGCGTGGTTCGAGAACAAAGTCTCTGACAAAGGCATACCACAAAAAGGAGCGCGCCAATCGCTCCGCTGCCACCCGGCCGGTACCCCGGATGTAGGCCCCAATACCGGCCGTGAATCCTCGCCTCCACATCGCCACTATACAACATGCCTGTGCCCTCGCGAGGACGAGGCTCAAAGCCCAAGCAGCCTTCTGGCCAAGACCACATCGAGATCATATCCTCCACCGTACCGGCCCTCCTTTCAAGGAAAGCCCGTAATCGCAAAGCAAAGCCTGGTAGGCGTCACCGTCACCTCTCCCCACTCGATGGAAGGTGTGAGTGGTATCCCACCAAGCACTCGTAAAGGCCAAGGAAGACACTCTTGTTCTTCCTCGTGTCGACACTCCAGCCTGTGTTCTCAACGAACACACCTGTGCCAAGCATAAACCAGCCTTCCGGGACTCGGCCTACCGTCCACGGAAATATCGTGCATCCGCCGCCATAGCCAACAATGCCTCGAGCGATCCCCGAAGTTCATCCTTCGCCTTCCCGCCATAAGCCCCGCATCCCGCAGTAAACACAAGAAAGGTACGTCAATCACAAGATTTAATATAAAGGCACATATAACCCGTCACAAAACACGGCACATATATTGCACATAATTTTCACATACATTATACATATAATTTTTTCCCATGCAACCCGTCACAAAAACACGCGCACACACTGTACACATTTTCTCAAAAGAAAAGGGGGATTAAACCCTACACGACACATTTTCAAAAAAAAAAAGATCCGTCCCAACACTAAAGGCACATAAAATAACCCGTCACAAAAACACGGCACATATTGCACATATTTTCCCCACAAAGTCCGTCACCCAAAACATGGCACACACGCACGACACATATGCATAACACATTTTTCAAAAATCCGTCCCTACACGGCACACACTTTCACATATAACCCGTCACAAAACACGGCACGTGTCACATTTTTTCACAAAAATTATCACTACACGATAATTTTTCTCATAATGTACATACATAAATAGCATTAGGTACAAAACACCAAAGCATGCATTTCATTAGAGAGGCACTTTATTTTCACAAATAAAAGCTAATCTACACATTTCTGCACAAAATACACATACCCACAATTTTCACATGTCCATTTTCAACAATTCATCAAGAATTTCACAAAAAGGCATAAAATAATAACAAAAATTCAAAAATGCGAAAAACTAAAACCTAGTTCTAGCATTCAAAAATTCGAAAGGTGGAATCAAAACGGAACGTATTTCTTACCTCCCCGACGTTCATAGAGCGACGATTGTGCACCTCCGGATTCGGATACAAGACATCCGGGTTCTTCGAAGATGGAACGAACGAAATCCAATTCCTTTGAGCTCCATCCGTTGCTCGACCACCTCGATCAAGGCTGACGACGACTCCTTCGAGATCCTTCACCATGGCAAGCAATTCAAGCAAAAAAATTTTTTGATTTTGGTTAACAATGGAGGATTTTCTCTCTTTCTCTCTCTCTCTGGTTCACGAACTGAGAAGAAGGAAGGAAGGGGGCCTTGCTATTTAACCCGGTCAAAACTCGGAACCGTAAAAACCAAAGTGGTCCGTACGGACCTCTTTGCAACCAAAGTTGGTCCGTACGGACCTCTTTGCAAGGGGTGGCCAAATTACTTTCCCCGCCCTTATAATCTTTGCCCCCGGCCGTCCTAAGGCCTTTTCCAAAGAAATCCAAGTGCGTAATGGTCCCTAACCCTTCAATTCAACCACCGGCCGTCGGCCGTAAGACCGGTCCTCGCCACTTCAACGGCTAACCACCGGCCGCCGGGCCAGAAGACCGGTCTCGCCACTTCAACGGCACCCGGCCAGTAAGACCGGTCTCGCCACTTCAACGGCATTCAACCACGGCCGGGCCGTAAGACCGGTCTCGCCACTTCAACGGTAATTCAACCACGCTCTCCCGCCACTTAACCAACGGGCCGTAAGACCGTCTCGCCACTTAACGGCATCTAACCACTGCCTGCCGTAAGACCGGTCCTCGCCACTTAACGGCCAACCACCGCCGCCACGGCCACAAGACCGTCTCGCCACTTAACGGTAATTCACGACGCCACCGCCCGCTCAACGGCAATTCAAGGAGCCAACACCTCTCCAAGACGAATCGGCACGAGACGCTCCAAAACGCCCGACGGCCATTCAAGAAGGAGCCAACACTCTCCAAAGACGTATCAAGGCACGAGACGCTCCAAAACGCCCGACGGCAATTCAAGAAGGAGCCAACACCTCCCAAAGACGAATATCAAGGCACAAGACGCTCCAAACGCTCAACGACAATCTCAACCACCGGCCCTCAAAAGAGGTCCGAAGTCATCTTCCCAATGTAAAAGTGGCCCCTACAAGGTCATGCATCCCCAAAGAATTCAAGCACCGGCCAGCCGATGTAAGCCCGAACTTCGCCCACTTCAACGGCAACGCAAGCACCGGCCATCAAAGTAAGCCCGAGCTCCTCCCCAACAAGTCAAAGTGGAAGTCATACAAGACCGCATATCCTCAAAGCACCGACCATCATCCTTGCCCACTCAACGGCAAAACAAGCACAAGAAGGGAGCCAACACTCTCCGAGTACAAGTCCCAAGGCACGAAGCGCTCCAAAATGCCAAATGGGAAGCAATCACGGCCGTCATCCTTGCCCACTTCAACGGCAACGCAAGCACCGGCAGCCATCGTAAGTCCAACCTTCTACTCAACATGCAAAACACAAAGGCATCTACGCTCAAGCACAAGGCAGCCACGCTCCACAAATGCGGCTAGAAGACGATTCAAAGTCTCGCGCATTACATCAATCGCGGCTAGAAGACGATTCAAAGTCTCGCGCATTACATCAATCAAGCGGCTAGAAGACGATTCAAAGTCTCGCGCATTACATCAATCAAGGCTAGAAGACGATTCAAAGTCTCGCGCATTACATCAACCGCCGCTAGAAGACGATTCAAAGTCCTCTGGCCGTGGCACCAACCGCCGCTTAAGACGATTCAAAGTCTCTGGCCAGGGCACCAACCGCCGCAAGACGATTCAAAGTCTCCGGCCGTGGCACCAACCGCCGCCAAGACGATTCAAAGTCCTCGCCAGTGGCACCAACCGCCGCGTAAGACGATTCAAAGTCCTCCCGTGCACCAACCGCAATCGAAGACGATTCAAGTCCTCACTCTATCTCCTGCCCTAAGGCCTTAAACCACCCGATTAGGAAAATCGTAAAATTTCCATCCCAGACACCACCACGTCCTCACAATTGACCTCGGCGGTCACCACATCTTAGACACCACCACGTCCTTACCACCGACCTCGGCGGTCACACAACACTTCGTGGCACCACCACGCCCACACGCACTCACAAATTCACGACCTCCGAACTACGACTGTGCTTGATTCCCGCTGTGGATACGTAGGAATCCTATCACAGTGGTCCAAACCCATCGACCTATACGGTCACCCAGACACCACCACGTCCTTCCCATCGACCTATACGGTCACCCAGACACCACCACGTCCTCACCACCGACCTCGGCGGTCACACGACACTTCGTGGCACCACCACGCCCGCATTCACAAAACACTCACCCCACACCCGAACTACGACTGTGCTTGATTCCCGCCAGTGGATACGTAGGAATCCTATCACAGGTTCAAATTATCGACCTAAACGGTCACACAAAAGGACACCACCACGTCCTCACATCACCCTCACCCTGGCCACTTCCTCTCCCAAAGACGCGATCCGCATTAGGACCCTTATCTTATCTGGCGACCCCACTTCTTTCATAAGTGACGCCGTCGAGGGGCTTCGTAAGTACCCCAATCTGGATCACCCCTTTCAAACACACGGAAACACCGCACTCATCAACGCAGCCTCTGAGACCTCTCGGCACTCAAAACCCTCTCAAAACCCTCTCAAACCCTCTCAAACCCCCAACCAAACCAAGTGGAGGAGCCTTCCGGGATAAAAGGGACAAAAGGACCTTTGGGAATTTTCAGAAATCGGGAAAGCAATATTGATCCGTACGGACCTCTTGTTTCAATAATTACCGAATCCCCTTAAAGTCCACAATATTCCCTCAAATCCCTAAGAAATGATTACCCAAATGCATGGTTGGTCCGTACGACCTCTTGCATGCCGAGTTGGTCCGTACGGACCTTCTTGCATGGGGACATCATCATTCCGTAATATTCACCATCATCGTGCATTCCTCAAATCGAGGAAATCCAAAATTCTCGATAACCAAGAAGGTCCGTACGGACCTCTTTGCTCCGAAATTTTTACTATAAATAGAGGGCTCCCCTCCTCATTTTCACACACCTCCCTCTTCTCTCTTCCTCCCTTAGCCTTCTCGGCTCCTCTAAGTCCTCTCGAGGCACTCCCGCCCCTTTCGATCCTTCCGAGGCCTTCCGAGCTCCCTCGTGGTGCTCCGGCCTCCCCGAGCGCTCCCGAGACGCTCCCGCTGCCCCGAGGCACTCTCGAGGTACTCGAGGCCCCTCGTGGTACTCCGAGGCCTCGCCTCGGTCTTTCCACGGTGTCCCGGCTCTTTCCGAGTCAAACCGACGATCCCAAACCACGCCGAAACTCCGCCCGAGTGACTCCTCGCCACCACAACGCACGCCGAATCCTTCGCCCCGAGTGATCCCGATGATCCCTACGCACGCGAACCTTCGCCCGAACGCAGCCTACAACTCTCAACTCACGCGAAACTCGTCCGCGACAACCGGCATCTCCCGGCAATCCCGATCCGTACTGAACGCTTACTCCGACTCTCAAACACCATTCCCAGCCGAAGATGTACACGCAACCAACATTGTAAGGCTTCTTCCATTACTATTTCAATACATTTCCATACATAGCATACAATGTAGACATCCGATACAAAGATGCATTTTTAAAAGCACACACACACACACACAACATTTAAAGGATATTAGGGGTATCCGAAAGACTCGTTTACGAGGCTACTCTGGTGAGCTTCTAATATTCTAATATTCTCTTCCCGGGAGTCATCTCGACCTCCGAACTCAAAATCTCATCACACAAAAACAGCTTTAAAATTATCTTTAAACCGATGCCCTTTTTCAATGTTTTGGGCTTAATAAAAACGGCGTGGCGACTCTACAAAAACAAAAACGGCGAGACACATCGCTCCAACGCGAAAGATGCCAGATGCCGGGGCGCGAACGCGCTGCCTCTCGGATCCGGGTAATTTCACCTTGGGTCAAGTATTTGAAGCTTTGGTGAAGCGAAATCTTCTCAAGCCACTCGAGAATTTCCAACCGAAGACTCTCAAACCCAACATGGATATGAGCAAACACTGCGTCTTCCACAACTACCCCGGCCACACCACCGACAATTGCTTCGTACTCAAGCAGTGGTCCAGTGGCTCATTTGAGGGAGGGAAAATTGGAACGCCCTCGTGGTCCCAATACCATCGGAAATCCATTCCCCCAAACGACAGTGGTAAACTCAATAGCCTTTGACGAAACTCCAAGCGAGAAAGCACTCTCGCAATCTCAGAAACCGTCGCATGCCGTCCTGCCACGATCGGGGAGCGTGAAACCGCAGTCAAGAGATCTCGTGACCGGGAATTCCGACAAGAACGCCTGCGCAACCGTCTCCCTACGATCTTTGCCCCAGCCTAAGGCATACAAATGGATGGATCGAACGCTCCCGTAAGAGACCGAGTCCAAACCCGCAGCACGGGAAGCGGTTGCTAGCCTTCACAGACGATGACTTGCCAATATGTGAGAATCGTACAACGAAGCCCTCCTCATCCTCATAAAATAGAGAGATGTTCTTCCTCCCCGAACGCCTTGATTGATAACG